>JAOXYB010061168.1:0-10677 GCA_028565635.1 Phoronis ovalis
TTCTGTGCCATCCTGGGCTTATTTTATTTTACTGCATGTATTGTATGTATTTTAATGAAATTTGCCAAATAAATTCATCATCAAATTCAAAAAGGTATAAAGTTGGCAACAAAATTTAAAACGCTATATTAGTACTAGGATATGGATTATTATAAATGTATGTGTGCCAGATAAGTCGTATCTATCGTGAAGTCTTAACCATATGTTATTTCCCATAGCCTCATTTTTAGGCGGGAGTGTGTCGCGCAAACTCGGACATCATCTTATTTCTAGAGATGTTATTAACATCTCTAGAAATAAGATGATGTCCGAGTTTGCGCATTCTCCTTTCTACTGTTTTTGCCTGGGGTTTTCGCTACAAGAAACCATCTGGAGTCTTCTCCGAAAAGTGGTGACTCAGTTTCAGGGATTTCTTGGTGAAGAGTTAACCATTTGGCACATTCATCATAGATGTACAGTTTGCAATTGCCCCCGAGGAATGACCTAGGAAGGCTCTCAAACAGTGAACTGGATAATATTATCATAACCTACAATTTAACCGGGATATTCTCTATCAATAATCGTATGTCATGCTTATTACGAAACACACTGATAGGGCAACAAAATGTCAACATGAGACGCAGAAATAATTCCAGGCAAATTGCAGTACCAGGGATGCTTGTACAAAAAGACACAACATTAAAGATGCGGACAACAAAGTCCGTATTTCTTTGGAGTGTTTTCGTTGCAGTAGTATTTGCTGCAAATATGTTCGCGATATATAAATCTGCTGGAAAAAACGAGTCCAATTTGATTTTTAATTCAAGACACACAGAACCTTGGCAACCTCCTTTGGGTAACCATGGTGCCCCAAAGTTTACAAATATAACGGAACTTGACCATTTACCCGACAGCAAGGAATTTTATTCAAAATTTGTTTACAAACGGGTCCCAGTAGTTTTCAGAGGAATAGCTAACAATAAGAAATGGACATTTACTGAATCTTGGAAAAATATTTCTTATTTAAATCAATCTTTTGGTGATGTAAAGTTTGAAACAGAATTACGAAAATATTCTTACCAAGCCACAGGGCATGGTTCCATAATGAAATTAAGAGATTTCCTGTCATCTTTTAAAACAAAAGACTGGTATATAATGTCACCTGTTCGAAGTACAAAAATGCTGGCAGATTTAATGTTACCAAAAGTTTTAGGATGTCCTGAAATGTATAAAAAAATTAAATCTACTCATTTTTTGATGTCCAGTGGTAATACAAGTTCACCGTTACATATCGATGGACTGGATAACTTGATGGTTATGATATCTGGTAATAAAACATTTGTTCTCTACGAACCAAGATGGAGCGCACATTTGCTTGGAGAAAACGCGGTAACATTTTAACAGTCTTAATTTAATTAATTGAAACTTCTCGTTGAAAATGCTAGTAGTAAATACAAATATTGAATTCATACATCAATTAAAAAAACGTGTTACAGACTCTTTTTGATCTTGAAAATAATATACGCAAAACAGTCGTAAACATGCTGCGTCTCCCTCAATCAGACATTATAACAAAGTTTTTATGCCTATAGTTGTATAATAAACCATAATATATGCCGTAAAGGTGATTCAAAAAGAAAGAAAACGCGCCTACGAGATGAAAAACACAAGCTCTTTATAGCTGGAATATAGAGTTCTGCATGCAATTTATGCTATTAAAAATATTGTTTGGGAATTTCGTAGTTTTATCTTTGAGCTATATTGCTTATTTAATACATAAATTTCAACATGGGCGCTAATGTCGCAATCTACTTATTAATTCCAGGCAGGCGTTTCTCGCATTGATCCTAGCGTTGTAGATTTTAGCAACCACGAAATCCTACAAATACGCAAAATACCATTCTACTCGGTAACCATACGGCCCGGAGATTTGTTATACGTTCCTCAATTTTGGTGGCATCAGGTAACAACTTTGCTGCATGTATTGCAAGAACTATCTTTTTTTGTCTTATTATGGCTTTATATCATCGGTACTTTATTCTAAATACCGAGGGGGACGAGAGACTGACACGAATAAGTTGAATATTGGGTTATGACGGTGCATATTCGGGTAATATAATTTTGTATTTGTTTGATGGATATTATATATAAGAGCTGTCTCCGATGTCTATGACTTGTTTGAATGGTTTTTTATTCCGACTTATGCACTATATCGAGACTACATAGAAAGACATCTGCAACTTGTGATATCTTGAACTAAATATAGATTGTTCACACTGTTAGGACTGTACATATTTGCATTGTAGGTGCGGTCTGATGGAAATCCCAATATTGCAGTGCAATTTTGGTGGCAACAATTTGATTTTTCTGACAAACTGATACGTAAGTAAATGCAACATCCAATAGATAAATATAGAGAACGTTTAGTTTACGTTCTGTTACAAAAAAAACATGTAAAGCTTGTTAATAATTATTACACAACATTTGTATTTACAATCATATGTCAGTTTTCTTCCAAATGTTAACACTAATCATTTGTTTCAGAAATTTCACCAGCACAAATATCAGCAAAGTCGGAATGTTTCCACAAGGAACTGCAAAAACAAGCCAGAACTGTTGACTGTCCTGGCGATGAAACAGCAACCGAAGACTACTTCAAACATGCTTACAATCCACAAAACACATAATTTTCTTGTTACTTATAGATCAAGGTTGTGCCCAAATATGGCATATACCCGGCGTGTCTCTATGAAGGCTGTGCTATCAGTTTTTAAAGTTAAGTTTAAAGGTGTCCGTAATCGAAAAGATTTTACTGCTATAATTCCGTAAATCATGACTTACGGAAGCAAAATGTAACTACGGAATCGTAACAATGTTTCCGACAACGGGCCCCTGATGTCAAATCAGAAATTCATTTTGCGCTTGACATATCCTTCTACAATATTCATTTCTATACTGTTCTTAATTAAAACTGCAATAAAAACAAATAAGGAAACATATTTTAACAAAATAATTTGTTTCTTTATTTAACTGAACATCTATTTATATTAATGGTACAACGTAGATAACTAATGTACAAACAATGCGTCATTTATTCAAAATAATCAAGCTCCTCAATCCAGTTTCCTATATTTAATAATATAACTTACATTGAACTACACAATAAAATAATGCAACAATTAACAAAAACAGAATACATTTCAAACTAAAACTCTGGTTCCAAACTTATACACAGAATACAAATGTATTTGCAGCTCAAATTATGACAAAATGCTTTTCAATTATGTAGTCCACTCCATAAACTGAATTTTACTATGAGCATAGATTTGGATCTTCTCTCCTACTGAAGATGGTAGAAGAGATCACCTTGTCATGGGACCTATCCAGAAGTATGTTCTTAGTCGGATTCAGTTCTGCACAAAATTAATTCTTTTGGATATACTTTTCTCGGAATTGTTAGACCATAAAATGAACATTCTTAAAATATGTTTCGACAGTTCATTTGAACTGTCACAGTTTAAGTTCAAGAAGAATAACAACCAATCTGCATAAGGCTCTTCACAGAAAATAAGAACAAGGGCCAGGACAATTTTGAGAATCATCCTATCACGTTGCTTAAATTGACTATTTGGGCGAAAGGAATTGTATATTATGAATATGAATTAGCATATATGTTTTAGAAGTACATACAGTTCCATTGATCAAAATAATAAATTAAAGAAATATATAGTTATCAAATTTATGTCATTGCTCATATTGTTTTCATTGTCTTTTAAAAGGAATATAAGTAGAATTGCTTGTAAAAAAGTACTAGTAATTAATAAATAGAAATTCTGGTGGGTTAATTGTAACTTGACCTCCCGGGAGGGTGGTCAATATGAAAGTGGGTACCCATGTTCCAACACGACTTTTCAAAATAGCCCCTAACGAAATGAAATTCTGCAAAAAATACACACCTAAGTGATTTTTTTTTTAAATACACCCCCCCTAAGGAAGTGGATCACGTGATACCTGAACCCTGACCTGACCAATCGTATGCCGTGTTTTAAGGTCATTCTCAAAATAGCATCAATTCAGGAAGTAACTTTCATATGTCGGGGAATACACATTCAGGTAAACATTAAGTTTTCTTGACCGTATTTACACCCCTAACGAAGTGAAATTTTAACGATTACCCTAACGAAGTGAAACTTGCAAACAAACACCCCCAAAGAAACACCCCTTTTCGTGATTTTAGCCAAAAAACAGACCCTAAGCACGTAACACGTGTTACGCGCCGGCGGTTCGAAAAATATACCCTTTCACGCGAAATTTTGTTGGAACATGCGTACCCACTTTCATATTGACCACCCCCGGGCTTGACCTACAAAAGGCATGCTTTGTTAGTAAAATACTTCCTGTTGGAATATGCTCCTACAAAATGTTGATTACGAGCAATATTTAAAAACACTTCCTGTTGGAATATGCTCCTATAAAATATTAATTACGAGCAATATTTAAGAAAACAGCAGTGCTGATATAAAAGTGTGCGGTACAGAGCTTGATCGTGGAGAACATTCAATGACACACACATACAGTCACTTCCATTAAATTCTCTAATACTAAAATCTCATCCAGTCCTCCCGGGAGTCATTCTTACCTAATTTCAAAGACATTTTGAATGGCAAACATTTCCCATTCTTAAATTCTCTCCAATATAAACCTTTACATAATAGCTAGAGTACGAACCTCAAAATTAATTTTTATCCACAAAGAAAAGCAGCCTTACATTTATTCTCCAAAAAAACATCCCACAATTTCTTGAGTAGAATCCAGATCTTTAGTTAACAAAATATAAGCAGTTCCTCATTTATGAGGATCTAAGCAGAAATTTTACCTTAAAAAGATATCCAAATGTTAGATTTCATATAGTCCAGATAATTATTAGTTCAAGGTTTAAAATACAGTAACTGTATTCCTATGTATTGAAACTTATTCTTTAACTGACATAAGCTAATTTAACTTTTACAGAGAATCCTCAAAATGCTGAGTTGACACTAATTGTGACTCATCCAACTATTAGCAAATTCTTTTAAATTAGACACTCATAAATACAATCTATAATTAAAGAGATTTCACAACTGGTTGAGATAAGATTCTACTAATTTTACCACAACACATCATATTACAGCACTGCTGACCAAGGCCCAGGGATTGCCACCCTAGAATTAAATCTACATATACTTTAAATACATGTAACTTCTTAATGAAGGCTCAAACAAAAAAATCACATACATAACTTATTTCTCATCTATTACCGTATAAAACTATTTAGTCTACATCTTCTGGATGTTATCGTTACAGACGAGATACTTTTCAAAAGATTAACGTAAATTTATAATTATTTCTAAAAGTATGGGGCAATTTAAACCTTACATACCTTAAAAATAACTACGTTCCTTACACGCACTCACAATATTTACAAATAAAAAAATTGCGCTAATTTAAAAAAACTAATGGTACATTTACCAAAATATCGTTAATGGCTTATTTCTTCAAAACTACACGTCACAATTGAAAATCACATTACATATATTTCCCTTTCTACTTAATATTCTTATTGCCTGCGCTTTTTTCATCCTTGAACAGTTATTATTAGCTAAAAAAGGCAAACTCCTACATATTACTCATTGTTTACATTGCCACGCCAAGGACTATAACAATGCTGCATATCCTATAAGGATAGGATAAACAGCAAAAACAGTACATTGATCCCACTGAGGAGCAAGACAATATAACATTGACAGGCAGTGCAATGTCATAACGCATTTCTTCACATGCGAAGTGGTTGTGATTCCTGTAACGTTTTGAAGCTATTAGCTTATAAAAGGTCTATATAATAGACAACAGTCACGCTAAAACGCGCATACATTACCAGTGTTCTCCATAAAATAGTGTATACATGTTCCAGGGCCAATGATATTATTTATGTAAACCCCAAACATGCATAGATAAAATGTTGTTAAATAATACAAGGCTTATGTACCAAAGTTCATTGGTGCCCTGAACAAGTATAAGTTTTTTATGGAGAACACTGATTACTTAATATTTTTTTCTACAGCATACATTGCTTGTAACGAAATGTGAAGTATATGTTTCCTGGAAACACTCACATGTGCTAATTAATAGATTTACATTGACTAGCAAAAGAACCATACTAATTACACCTTTTCCATTAATTAACCTTTATTGGTAATGTTTTATGAAAAGTATGTAACTAAAAATGAGTTTTTACTATCTAGAGTACAGTATTTTCACCTAATTAATATTAATTAATTTGTCCTATAATTATAATTATAATATTTAATAGTATATATCTACTGCAGAAACAATTACAGTGGACTTAACTACATTCTTGGCTTCATAATTTGCACGATTTATACTGTCTTTGCAAATTAAAAGCAGATTATATTTGGACTTGTATAGGAAACAAATCTTACTATAAACTCCTTCTGAACAGCGTCAAAAAACAACAAATATATGAGTCAAATATCAAGCAAAGCGTATGTAGTTCAAAGCTAAATATTGAATCTAATTGCCTTGCACAATTTTGCTTTAATACCTCTTACTTCAGTTCTCATAATTTATGTCATGTCACATAGGAAAAGATGACATGGTAACAAAATGGCATATCACTGCAATTTTTATATAGAAATATGCATTTGCCATGTGATCAACAGTGCTATATTATAATGAATAAAATAATATTTCACATGGAGCAGACTTTCTAGTCCCTTTTAGTCAGATGATCCAATTATGTAAGAACAGATTTTAGATGGATTAGTTTCATTGGGATATCTGTTCATAATCTTAAGAACCTTTTCTTCGGGAAACAAACTGCACAGATGATAATACATATTATATCGAGGGTTGTTAGGTAAAAATGGTCTCATTTCATCCATAACTTGGGGCATCACCACAGGAGATAATACAGGCCGTTGTGGTAACGCATGCTGTTCATATTTTGGTGGTAACTGATATGCTACAGGATATGCATCCATAGTGTGGTAACTTGGAGGAGGGCTACTGTACTGCGCCTGTAGCGGGTATCTATGGTGATACAACTGTTGCTGAGGGTTTTCCTGTGATTGCACCATGGATCTCGGAGAGAGTTGCCCTCCATATACATTAAATCCTTGAACATTCTGATATCTTGCTTGCTGTGGAATATTTTGATGTGATCCGACAGTTGGCCATGATACTCTAGAGCCCTGACTGTTTTGATCTCCAGCAGGGTATGGCATAATTCCTCTTTCTACTAAACAAAATCTATTGAGCTCATCTGCTACCTGGTATAACTGAGTGTCTGAACTGCTACTCTGGCGATTCAAAGTAGGCTGTACAACTTCGGGACTTCGAGACATTTGTTGTCTGAAATGCTGTTCTTTCAAACTCGTATCTCGCCTAGCAGCATTTCCCCTGTATTGTATTTCACTAGCAGGCTGTCTTACAGCTGAAGGATACATTGGATAGGAGTTTAATTTATTACGTCCTGCATTGCTTGTTATATTCCTGTCACTGCCATATCTATATGGATCTGAAAATGGATATGATGCATATCGACCTTCGCTAACAAACTCTTGGGAGTGTGTAGTTCTTGGCTGATCAAATGAATCTGTTTCGTAATATCCCGTTTGTTGCGAAATATTATCCAAAGAATCATTTGGTAAATTTTGCTGCTGAATTACACGAGGGTCCTCTGACCCCTGTAATGTGAGCTGCCGTTGAAGAATAGGATGCCCATTTCTTATTTGCACACTTTCTGCGGACATGTCCATTCCACGACTCCTCAGAGTCACTTTGGGTTTACCTACTCCATTGTTTCTTACTTTTGGCTCTTTATCGTCATTTAAAATGCCTTCGTCAGATAATTTCTTGGCAACGGATAAATGTCCACCACCAACTGAATATAATTGGTTGGGGTTATGAGGGTTTGGATCCGACATAGTAGATCTTATATTATCATGTAATCCTTCTGCCCAATGACAACCGAGGGCGCTGTGTACTTTAATTGATATTTCTGAATCACTTTTCCTCTGTGCATCTAAAATGTCATCATAACTAATCCTTCTGTCATCATTTTTCTCTAGCAGTTTTATGTTTTTGCCCACAGGAAAAGTTTGTGGAGAAAGCAAGATCTTAGCAGGTGCTTTTTCACCTGAACAGTCACTAGTTGAGACATGAGATAAGGTTCGAGATAATTGTCTCTTTATAACTGCTGGGGATTTGTTTCCAGATTCCCCTAAAATGCAAGTAAACACATTTAGTAAAATGTTTGAATAGTCTTCTTAAGACTCAAAATATAAATACTGTCCAGTGCTCTAGTATATAAGCATAATACTACCTGTAAGCTGCAGAGGACCAAAAGTCTTGACAGTATATTATACAATTACCTACTTCCTTGTCTACTGTTTATATCCATTTTACTCACATAATAAATATAGCTTATGGCACTTTCAATGTTGTTTATAGTGCCATTATTAATTCCTATGACTGATTAATTTTTAAACCTATCCTACCTACCCAGCAGGTTTTCTAAGGGTATGATTGGGAATGAGTAAGTCCTGGTATAAATAATACCACTTATTAATATGAAAATGTTAATCTACCCTGGACACTATGCTACTATAGTATAATATCTTACTGTAGGGACATATTATTTGAATAATTAACGGCTATCTTAAATTTAGTAACTTGACAACTTTCTTCAGCAAAACTAAAAAAAGTGATGTTTTCTTGGTAACATTTCAAACTAACTTGTACAAGAAAATTAAATTTCATGAAGTAAAAAACTAACAAAAAATTACCCTTTGCTTCTTGTTTCTTTGAATTTTTCTCCTTTTCTTCCTGCAACTGAAGCTTTGCCTGTTCCTGTATAGTGTCAACTACTGATTTTTGTGGTTTCAATCCTCTTTCTGGATGAAAATACTTGCATTTATTACCATATGTACATTTTTTTCCATAAGGACATGGCGGAGATTGGGGTTCAGGAAATGTTGGTTGTTTCCTTAAGAAGTTTTCCAGGTTCGGACCATGTCTGCCAAGAGGGTCATCTGGCGGCATAAATCTAAATATAATAAAGCACTGTATAATTTGTCCCCGCTTTAACTGCACCAGAAATTTTCAGATTTATATTGAAATATATCACAAACATTTGCCCCGTTTTATGTAACTTGTACACATACTAATTAACAATGAAATTTGTTCAGTATCAAGTATAAACCCTTTTCTGTATTAAAACTGCAAAAAATAGTTAGACATACAATATCAAGAAAGGTCCTTAGTATATATTTCATAAGAATAGACTGAGAGCCTAATTAATATCAAGGATATGTGACTAACAAATACTGTACTTACATATCACTCACAAATGTATACATGAGCAATCTTTCTTCAATAACTTTTTTAAATTCATCCAGTAAGTCTCTATAGTTATCATTAGATACAACTATGGCATCTGTTTCTGCAGCCAATTTGATTACATATCTATCATCATAACAAACGACACGTTTTCCAGCAATTCTTCTTGATGGTGTAAAAGCTAAAACGCCTTCTTTTTCTAATGCAGTAAGAATATCTTGACCTAAAATTAGAAATGTAAAAACTGTGCAGTCTTTCAATCGGAAAAAATTCATTTATGACCAAAATAATCATGGGAAGGAAAGTACTTTTGGTTTCTATTAGTAACGTACTGCTCAGTTTTCTTTAATAAGTCCTTGTATTTAGTAGAAATATATTTTTAGTTTTGAGTACCGGATTTTGTGTATTGCAATCATGTCATTTTAGAGTACTTGTTCATTTGTGTAATTTACTCATGCCATCTTGTTTCATGTTCAGGGACTACTTTGGAAATAAGGCTTTTAACATTACCTGTTATCCTTAGAAAAAGGAAAACCTCTTTCAGTTATTGCATACATATTTTTAGGTTTTTCAAAATTAAAGAAATACATCAATCAAAACCTTCCTCGAAACAAATATCTTTCCAGGTATTTCAAGCAATTAAAACACATTTTTATATATACAATATGACTTTAGTGAGAAAACTATTATGGTTATCTTCTGTACTCTCCTTTACTAAAACTGCGGTATTTTTTAGGAATCTTGAGGAGTGCTCACCCATAAAGGAAAAAGGTATTTTGGACACATAAACATAGAGTTTTACAGCCACTTATATTAACTCCAGTATCATGGTCATCTTAAACATTAACATAGTTAACTACACATAACTACACATACCTGATATTGGAGTGATAGGTCTTGATGCCTCTTTTCTCCACTGTGGAACAAATACCGTAATTGATTTATGGCCTCGCTTCTTGAACCACTCTACTACAATCTTGATTCCTTTACATGAGAACACTTCTTTGTTACCATGACTAAAATAGATTCATAAAACTTATCCAGGACAGCAATATTTACTTATGGAATATGTCTAAAGTCAGAAGTTCCAGAAGATTATGTGTTCACTTTCAAATTGATAAAGGAACGTTTATTTACTTTAACCATGTAAATGAATACCATAAATGTGCATATAAGGAAGTACTGCAAAAACTCTTATCCAATCAAATGTTAGCCCCTATGTATCATGTTTATGTAGACTTTCCTTGTTATATTTAACTTTAAAACCTAAATATGCCCATATACAATAATATAATATAA
>JAOXYB010061179.1:0-10677 GCA_028565635.1 Phoronis ovalis
GTTGATCCAAATTGGATGTCCGGACGTTTAGCCCCAAGATACGCCGTCCGGTAACCGGACGTTTAGCCACTCCGTTTTATATATCCTAGGTTTGAACTGTAAATTTGGGGTTCATACTAGTCTGGAATCAACAAATTTCAACTTTCTTGGTTGGACAGGGATTTTGTTTTACATACTCGAAAGCACAACTTGTTAGAGTAAGACAAATGGTTAGTTCTAGTTTATTAAAAGTGGAAGTAGTACGGGGCGAAACCTCTAGGTACAAACTGACCCCAACTGTGCTGCAGGGTATTTTTGTGAATACAACGACAAATACCCAATAATAGTCCAGTATAATTAAATAAGGGGTGAAAAGCTAAGATGGCTATGTACATCTTTCTTTTATTTAAATGCGAATCCATATATTTCTTAAACAATATTTTCTATGTTAATCAACAGAATTTAATCATGGTGCTTTGTTTAATGCTTATATTCCTGTAATTGTAGGAAGTCAAAGATTTCCTGGAAGGTTGCAGTGTGACAGACATAGCTATTAGCAAGAAACTCCGCCAAGGTAATAATTAAAGTTAGAATCACAAGAGACCACTTTGATTGTAAAATTTGCTTTTTTATCATCTAGTACCTCCAAAAATCAATACTGAGCAATGAGGAACCACTTCTAAATTTTTCAATACTTTACATTGCAACTCCACTCTTTTTGCAAAATTTCATTTTGATTGAATAGAAATGAAATAGTATTTGTTAAATATTAGTTTTTTATTTTATACAACACAACCTTAAATTATATTTTAAGGTTAAAATAATAATTTATTAATGTTTATGTTTTCATAAACTATAATCATGACAGGTGAATTACAATATTCATGAATGAAATATTAAACATAAATCTAAATTTAAAACGTTTATAGAAAGATTATGTGTGACATAAGGTAAAAGTTTTAAATACTGTTGTAGACTGCAGCAGGTGCTGAACATCCTTACAATACTGGTAGTATATGTCTAGGTAAACATGTGCATCTGCACAAAGCTTTGGTGTATACTGCACAATTAATACTGGATTCTCTTCCAGATTCACTGAAAAATATACTTGTTCTACAAGACTTCTTGGCCAAAATGTTTGTAGCAACAGCATATAAATAAAAAATATCAATTTTCCTTTACAGTTAACCTGGGTTGCTCCCACAACTCTGTTTAGAATGACAAGTAGACAAATGCAATCAAGTGTTTGAATCAGGTGATTCTCTGCTGCATACAGTATATATACATTGTGGCATGTGAAATTGAATGATCTTACTATAGCGTCAGTTACAATTTTAACTGAATTCCGGAAGACTGATATCTAGTGAATCTAGTGGAGCAGGGAGTAGTATAAGTTATGTGAACTACTACTACAGCAGAGTTGGGTTTGGTTCTGTGTACTATTAAAGTTAACATGAAAAAATATATATTTCAGCTACAGTAACACTGAAAAACGGTGAAGCTGAAGAAATCATTAGGAAATTTGACAAGAGAAAGATTTTTAATACAGAAGTTCGAGTTTGTCTACATCCACTCAACAAGCTTTTATGTATAACCAATTTACCATCAACTTTGGAAGAGAATGAATTCCGTGAAGCAATGAATAAATTTGGTGTTATAGATAAATGTTTTCTCATGAGACATGAGAACACAGGTAACATATGCGTTACACACGCAACCAATTATATGTTAACACATAAAAAATCTTCTCTGGTCAATGCTTGAACTTGACAGGATAAACATGTTTCTTAATTTTAGTTATAAATTCAAAATTGCTTACAAACAAATTACAATCCAAGGTATTTTGAAGCATCTTTGTACAATTTGTCTAATATTGAATCCGAATTGGGAAATTTAATTGTTCTGTTTTTAAATCACATAAAGGGGTCAACAGGTAGCTCATGAATAAGTTTTATTTTATTTTTGTTTTACAGACGACAATAATACATTTGTCACAAGTGCAAGAACCAAAGGCTATGGCTTTGTGGAATTCATGCACAACAAACAAAAGATGGAAGAAAGTAAACAACAAATAAACAAAACTACTATACAAGAACATAAGCTAAAATGTCATCATGTACCAGACTACTTATTGAAATTTGAAGATCTTCATTCAGCGATGTTGTATATCGAGAACATACCTGAAAATGCCGACTTAGAATATGTCACAGCAAATCCAGAGTTTTGTGGTATCAAAGTGAGTATTCAAGTGTTAGCCTTAAAGCCTATAACAATATTTATTTCGTATCAAGCATATTAGAAAATTGGAAAAAGTTGATATTTACTGTTACATTATTTTAATATGGATAAGCTTTCGAAAAATACTTGATTAAAATGACTTTTATTATTCAAAGAGCATAAATAACCAGAACCTTAAAAAAATTTGAAAGTTGATAAAATAATAAAAAAATAAATCTTTGGGTTATTAATGCATAATCAAACTGATGTTACAGGTTCAATGTTTGAAAATTGTTTATGAATGTGTTTCAGATTTCTTTTGCATTGGTTTTTTTACTGTCATGCTCAAGTATGCTAATGCTTTGAAACAGGTAATAAAAGTTCTATTTTCTTGTGTTCAAGGTATTTAGTCCTAAAAATGGAAAGAAATCAGCCCTTCTACAATTCATCTGTTCAAGAGATGCAGAAAATGCCCAATTTGCTTTGTCTGGATCAAATATTTTCACTGAAAGGCCTAAAGTCACGTTTTGTGCTCCAGGATTCACCATGACTCAACTGTCTGATATGTTAAGTGAGGTATAGCTTAGATATCTGATCTGTTACTGTAGGTTTCCGAGTAATGTACGTCAGACCGGATAATGTACGTAAGTACTGGTTTGTGACAGCTACTCACATTCTTCCAACGTCATCAGCTTAGTCTGTCAGGGAATTGCTGGGGAAACACAGAATCCTGAATTCCGTATACATAAATATGTACACACAAGCACTAGTTTATGTATTTAGAGGGATAGGGGTCTTCAGACTATTCAGGTAGATAGAGCGGTGGCAAACTTAGTTTCCTACAGGTGTGAAAGGGATATTTTATTTTCGTGCTGTGGGAATCATTGAATTTTATTTTGGTCGTGCAATGTGATAAACGTTATGTTTAATTTTCGTGTTATAGCATTACATAAATTTTTGTTTATGTAATAAGATTATCATTTTTTATTTCTTTGCAATGAAATTGAACCCTCTTGCCCTTTGTAGCTCCTCTAACGAAAATGCATGGGTATGAATAGTCAAGAAACATAATCCAAACAATAATTTGCAGTATAATTATCTTCTTAGGAGTGTCCAATAGACTATTAGTACTGCTTACAACCTGTTTTTATACAGTAATTATTGTTGAGGTGGGAAAGGGTTATATTATTTTTGTGACCCACGATTGCAGGAATTTATCATTTGTGATTCGTGAAAAGGCAATATTATTTCCTTATAGCGGTGGTCCCTACCCATTTCCCCCCTCAATGGCTCGCAATAACTGATATTTTGACGTCATTTTACCGCGTCACAAACCTGTATGTTGTATATACAAAAGAGCATAACTCGGAAACCTACAGTAAGAAAAATGGCAGTAGCTTGTTTATTCCACACAATGCTCTGATTGGAGTTTTGTTGTATGTCATATCGTGATCATCCTTTAATGCAAAATTTGGTTTCTTATAATATTTCCTGAGGTTAGGTGAAAAACATGATAATTCCTAAAAAACTTGTTTCAAAAAAAAAACTTAAAATAAAATATTAAGTTACAGTTTGGTAGTAAAGTGGCCTTTTAAAAACAGTATTGTTGTTCTAATTTTAGCTATGTACAGAAGCAATTGCTTTTAGGAATTTTTGCAAGGCTGTCATTGTTTTTAATACTTTGGATGGCTCCTTAATGTTCTGAGGACCTATATTTTCAAGTTTGTTATTCTTGTGCATTACAGGAAACCAAAGCTGTTACAGTATCCCAAGACATGCCAGTTAATACTGACTCTGCTATACTAATGCAAAACTTGATGAATCCGAATGTTGCAGGACCGGCTAACAATGCTGATGTTAACCTTGCTGACAGTTTAATTAACCACAACACTTTAGTAAGTACCTTTAATTTGGTCAACCTTTGCATTTTATTTAAAAGAATATTCTACACAATGTCTATAATTTGGTGATGTGCTGTACAATATGTAAATAATAACGCTAAAAATCGTCACATTTTATTCCTCCCTGGCTATTAATGAATACACTTTACAAGCGTAAAAATAATACTACTTAAATCACTTTGGTCTCTAAACACGATTGATATTATTATGAATACTATCCCCACTTGATAATGAACTACGGTTATGCAAGTTGATAATTGTTGACGATATTAATTTTACTCTTGAGCTGCAGTCTATTGTACTAAGTAACAAATAAATCTAGGTGCCATTTATCTTGGTAATAATGAATTATTTTCATCACCTCAACATAACTTGCTTTTAAAACCTGTTTAAAACATTATAACAAATCAGCAGATATTTCTTTCTTGTAGGATATTTTGTAGCATCTCCCCGAAAGTCCATTTAATTTCCGTATTATAAAATTTAAGTAAATTGCAGTCCTGTTAGTTTTGTTTGTCTATTTGAAACAAATTTTACTTCATAATGTATAACATTTTCAGGGGACCACTCAAGAAGTTCAATTACTGGCCAACACCTTGTTGAAAATACAGCAGAGTCAGCAGTTACAACAGCACATAAGCAATGCTACCTTACCAGTAATTCAACCAAACAAGGACATTTGTCATCAGACTGTTGCTATACCTCATAGTGCAAGCTTCAACTTGAGAACAGGTGGTGGACAATATGATGTAAACATTGCAAGACATACTGTGCAAAACAAACAAAATCTACTAGCTACTGATATATCAGCCAGAAATATTGAAAATAATGATGTTCAACAAAGAGAGACAATAAACAGTGGTATTCCAGTAAGAATTAGCAACTTTGCAGTATTAACAAGTGAGTGTCAACTCTTGCCTAAATTCACCAGTCAAGAAATGTTAGCATCACATTACACCGCACCAAACAGTCGTTTTCCAAGTGAAGGTAAAAGAGACCTTGTCAGAGTTTCCTCCATAAATTCCTGCAATTTAGTGCCATTACACATGGTTCCTAGTCTACCTTTGATGAATCAAAATCAGCAACAACAGAAAGTCTATCCTCCAAATTTTTCTGGATCTAAACTGTCTGCTGTACCTAGATCATTTGATACCCAAACAAAATTTACTATAGGTTTTGATGACAGACTTGTTTCCCTTAATCATCAGCTTCTAATTTCTTCAGGAAAGACTGACAGGATAATTTCAGATTCAATATATAATACACACAAAAGTAATAAATCTGTAACAGATACAAGCAGTGAACAATTAACAAGAGAAACTTGTGCCGTAACTAATCAAGCGGAAGAAAAAAATTCTATTCATCGAAAACAACCATTATCAAGTCACAGACAACATGTTGAAGAATTAAATCCTAGTACAGGTGTTGAGCACTTGTTTCATCCGCAAAGCTTGCCAGCAAAGCCTTTGATTACCGTTGACCGAAATGCTGCAAAAGTTCCTCCAAAAAGAAAATTTGCAATTTCAGAAGATGGTCCAGGTGGGAAAGTACAGGTATGTAAAATAATAGATAGTTGCTTTGAAATATATTTGTTACTGGATATTATTTTAAAATTTCCACCCTCTAATCCAAAACTTTTAAAGTTCCATGGCTACGTTGAACATAACAATCAAATATAAGCAGAATATATAACCATTTCTTGGAAAGAAGTTAGTTGTTCAGCAATGTAATTTGTTTGAAAGTGTATGATTGTTGTTTTATGTAATTTGTAAAATTAAATTGATACATTTGCAGCTGATTATTGCCAATAATAACGATGAAAATGAAAATCCAGGCAATAAGAAGGTGAGTTAATATTTGTTTTTTGACATTTTTGTGGTGTGAACTTTGTTTGATTTGAGCTGAATTTGTGAAGAGAGAGTGGGATCATTTAGGTCAGTTACTTTATCTGGTTTCTTATGAATCTAAAGTTATAGGAACCTATCATTAATAGCATCAGCTTGTTTTTCATTAAGAAATATTATAGTTTCATACCATGGCAGCAGAGCAATTGTCTTACTCTGTTGTCTTTTACTGTCTTTAAGTTATGTTGTTTAAGAAGTTTCAAAAACTATTGCACATCTTGAGCATACCACAAAACGAAAATTGTTTCTTGCTTTTTCAGATAATCACACCAATTGGGAAAAAAAGAAATTATTCCAGTTTGTTACCTCCCCCTGAAGCAAGTCCAGAAGGCAATTATGTTGGTCAACATTCCCAGGGATTTGGTGGCCATTATGCGGAATCATACATTAAACGTAAAAGAATATTGTGATGAACAATACTGACGACATTTTGAGTTATGTTGTTGGAGACTATTTTATTGTGTTTGATACCATGGGTAGCAAATTTATGTAGTTAATAAACATTCATGTAGTCAAGTTGTCAAATCTTTATATTCTGTATCCTACAACAATAGTAGTAGTTTTAATATTTAGTATGTTTTTTATATGTTATTGTATGTTTTGTTAGCATGTATCTAGTATATGTTTGTTAATATATATCTTAAGTTGGCGTGTGATGTAGTGTTTGAATATAAATTTTACATACCGTAATTATAATATCTAAGTTTGGTGTGATTTTAAAGCGTGATGTGTTTGTGTGACTGGCCAATATAATTATGTCTTGCAGGCTATGATTGCGAGTTTTTTGTGTCCTCATCATGTGGCTACTTTCTTCGCCCAATTTGTTATGTTGGGACACAATTACAAGTTCTTTTTTTTGCAATCGAGGCATATTTTTGAATATTATTACAGGAAAATACGAGTAGTGTTCTTGAGTGTCTGATTTTATTCTTGTGACAAGAATGTAATGTACCAGTATGTCTTTGAATTGAAATTTCAAGTTTATAGTCTGAGCTGCTAGTTAGAAAAAAAGCTACAAGATTTAATTCTGTTGAGCAATACCTTAAAGTAAATGTAATCAAGACTGCTAAAGGTTAACTTTTTAATTAGAACAATTTGATATATAGATATCACTTAATTTATAATTATAGTATATTCATGTCCCAAAATATTGTATCAGTAAGATAATAGTAATTGTTAAACTCAATTTAATGTAAAACAAAATGTTGTGTAGCAGTATTTGTTATTCTACATGTAGCTCCTAACAGGTAACAAGTCATAAAAAAAAATGTGTTACATTATAATATTTATTCTTTCAGTTTAGTAAAAGTTCAAGATTTATACAATTACAGAGCTAGAATAAATGGAATATTACTTTCAGAACTTTAGATAATGCTCAAACAGTTTCGATTTTAATGACAGCAGAGAAACAAGCAGCTCTGCAAAATGATCACATATCTGATATTTTCCCATTTTCACCAGATGGTTGACACTACTGGTTAGTATTCAGGATGATTCCAATATAAAGTTTTGAATGTAATCTTCCACTTATTTTGGGTCTGACATGGCTTTGGGGACATCTTTACTTTCTTTTGCAGTTGTAACTGTATCAACTTTATTTTGTTTCCTCATCGACTGACACCATCTCCACATTCTCAATGCCCTATCATGGCACCAGTTTATAACTCTATTCCTGTCATCTTCTTTAAAGTGGTATGGATTATCCTGAAAGGAATGTATTGTTTTCTTAAAATCAAAGTTTTTCAACATTTCTAGTCTTTTATTATACAAATGTTCATTTGATAACATATTGATTCAAGGAGATAATTGATATAATTTAAATTTAGTCCAAAAGCGAATCTTGCCTTCTCAGTCTTGACCCAAATATTTAGACCAACAGTTGATCCACATTGCCTATGCAGCCTTCTTCGATTTGTCAAGACAGCTCTTTGACTTTGCAGCTATATACGTACCATCACCGGAAACAATGGCCGCCAGTTGACCATATTAGAAGTGATCTGGTCAAAATCAACAGAGACCTGTAGTTTTGCCTTCATCTACCTTTTTGATTTAAAACAATCTATATGCAGATCCGAGTTTTCAAGATGTATGCAGAAGCAGTTGACAGCTGCAAAAAAATGTTCAAGTTTCATATTGCCGTTTGACCCACTTTTCAGGTTCATTCAAAAGACCACTTGGTCTATGCCACTGGCCCACCAATAACCCATTAAAACTATTTCGGAATCATCCAGGCAGCACTTTGTCGTTACCATAACACGCGTACGCTGTCTCAGGAACCAACGTGGCCACCAATCTGCTGTATTGGAGAATAAGCGGGTCAAAATCATACTGGACATTTTGACCTGTATTTATGCTGTACCAAATATGAATCTACTCCGATAAAAAACCAAAGTGGTCCAGGTAAAATCCAAACATGACCTGTATTTTGACCTCAATCTACTTTCTGAATTAAAGTGATTCCGCTATGTATCAGATTTTTCAAGATCAGGGCAAAAACACCTGACCTATACTTTGACCTGTATTTACTGTGCAGAATATGAAGTTAACCGGATGAAAACCAAAGCTGTTACCATGAGATACTATCTCAAGTGCAAACATGGCCACCAGTTGGCCATATTGAAAGTAATCAAGGTTAAAATATTATATCAAGCTGAAGTTTGACCTATACTTACCCTGTGTTGAATTTGAAAATGATCTGACAATTAAAAGCTGAAGCTGTTATTGCAAGACAAAGAAAAGGTTTACATATGCCCAGGACGACAACCTCTCGTATAGGACGACTAAACATGTCACCATTCACTATATAGTGATGGGCATCAACATCACCTTGCAAAGAAATGGTTATCATGGGTTCCTAATAGCACAATGTGAGCAAATATAGGCACAAATTAGCCAGGATAAGCTTTTTACTACAAGAAATGATGGTTCTGGAAAATGTTTGTTGACAACAACCCTTAGAAAACTGACATGATAAGATAGCCATCGGTAAGCATGGTCTTAACTATCGGATGGTTAAGTTAGGCATCCGAGGCTTACACAAATTTTGATGGTAAGGCTGATGGTTAAAAGAATATTTTTGCATGGTAAGCTAGCCATCCGATGGCTAACACGTCTTAATTACCATCAGATGGTTTATTTTGGATGGTCAAGCTCTAAGCCATCACTGTAACACAGTTACTTTTCAATGGCCAATCAAATTTTAGAATAGATAAAGCTAGAAGGTTAAGCTTATACAATTAAATCAGAACAGTTTTGGAGGGAAACTCAAAATGGATGCTATGGAATGTACGTCAGTTATCTCTACACAAGAACTAATTTCGTGAAAAAGTAAGCTATTTTTAAAAGCATTAATTTCTTAGATAATGGAATATAAGTATCCAATAGGCATCCGAAAACAATTGGGTTAACATTCCACAAGAGGTTTTTCCCTTTTTAAAAAAAAATTAGCAAGTTTTATTTCCTGCAATTTCATGTTACTGGGGTGCATTCTTTACAAATAATAAATATTATATACGCATATATGTACTAGCTAAAATAAGTTTAAGTTTCCTATGAGAAAGCACTTTAGGGTAAATATAGGATTCATGTGCTTGGACTATACTTTAGCACTTTTCAGTAAGTGTTGCAGATAGGTATATATTGTAAATAGGATTCTTGAAACTGACGAGTGAGTGACTGAAAATTAAGAACTGATGCAAGAAAAGTATGTCGATCTTCCAACTTTGTTTTTGGAAGCTATAATAATTAAAGTTACATGTTTAGCAAGTTTGAATCATTAACTTTCCAAAAGTATATACTTTTGTTTGTCTATCTTTTCATTTAATTAGTAAAATTGTGCTGACCAATATTCACTACCTTAAAAGACATTGGCACGCAAAACAATATATGCAGACACTGAAAATATCTCACACCTGAACAGACATACACCAATTTGCTTGACACACTAAATCTCCAAGAGAGTCTTACCTCAGCCATAGGTATTTCAAAATAGAGCAACATCATCATAACTAACCAAAACGTTAGTACCATACCAGTCATTATACATAATAATGATATCATAATCTGTATAGAAACATGTATGCTTAATAATAGGGCTGCAATCTGAACTAACAGTAGGGCCAAAGTTGATATTATCTGAAACAATAAACAAAAATAAATTTTACAACAGCTGAGGATTAAACAAATGTGGCACCCAGCTTGGATCTTGATTATTTTACTAATACACTTTTTACATGGAAGATCGATCGTTCATTAATTTACTTGTTAAATAATTGATGAAAAAATCTCGCTGGGCAGATGAGAAAATATGCACTTATTTTCATCATGATGAAGTACATGTAGTGTATCATTTTTTTTTGTTTATGCATCATTAGTACTTTCCAACATCAGGGGTAATATAACACAAAGAAAATCCTTTTGGACAGCATAAAGCATTTCATGCAAACGAATAATTGTATCATGATAAATCTCTGAATTGAATCATGAAATTATTAGATTAATCATAACATTTCACATTAATTTTTGCATTTTATTTCTGTCTCTTCAGTAAGGCTAAGCTAAACCCTCGTCACTGTTTAAATAAAAATTCACGAAAAATCCACATTACAGTTTTTTTTTACACAAAATATATATATATATGTATATATATATATGTATATATATATATATGTATGTAT
>JAOXYB010061190.1:0-10676 GCA_028565635.1 Phoronis ovalis
TATATATGTGTGTGTGTCCCTGCCATTCTCCTTGTAGCTTAAACATTAAATAAACGCCTACTATTCAATAGAAGCCCCCCAACGTCACACCAAAAGCTAAAAGATATACTTAAAAAGTGTGTCAATAACTCGACTACCGACCTTTTTGTCCTCCAAAATCTAGATATAAAACAATCATATTTTTGTTTGTTTTGTGTTTCTATCCTAGAGTTCAATATTTACCAATGTTTCAAAACAATTGTTTTTCGTGGCGTAACAACGGAAAGACTTACCGCGCCAGGTGTCGCTTAAAGCAGCAGGCGGAAGTTATTCGGTCCCTATGATCGCAATGGCCGATGAGTACGAACGGGTGCTATGTGTTAAAAATGAGGTTTTGGTGTTCAAGATACCTCCAAGGCCATCCAACAGAGGTTACAAGTAAGGATTATAACTTAAAGGTTGCTTGCATGCTAATATTTTCTCAGCTTACCCACATGATTTTATACATTAACCGCGGGACTGTTGCCGGTTGTGAAAAATAGCGTCTGAACTCTCATCACACCTTCCGATATCCACCCATAGGAGATAAATTAATCGAATCTTTTTATTCATGTTAATTGCTGCATTGTACTCCATATTTCGCATGCTAAGCACAGTTTTTAAAAAAAAGTTAGCATCCTTACTATTGATTAGAGGAAAGATTTGTAATTCGATATTTCTGCGCAGTGTCTAGTCATTCATAATTATTAATTGACAATTATGAATTAATGAATATTATGGCTAGCATAGTGTAAAGCTAATAGATACTAACCAGATACACTTATGACAATGAATAGTTACATTACTGTGAGTCTAGAGAAGATGGTAATTATACTGTATATATATCTTCTTGGTCCTGGATACACTACACTAGCTACTCTCGCCTTTATTTCATAAAATGCTTAAATAATCAAATATTTGCGATAACTTAAGGAAAAACAAAATGTCCACTAAAACACATACAACAAAGTGAAAACAGCATGATGACCTAATAGGAAATAGTACATTTTGAATTTTTGCACAAAAAATGCTATTTAAAATGTTCTCACATTAGCATAGCCCCGCCCAATGTATATCGAGGAGACCCCCTGGGATTTAATGTAAATCAATGAATCAGATAAATGTAATGTACACAAATAATGCCATGTATATGGATGATGCTTTAACCAAACTTAATGTTGCTTTCTTTACAGAGCAGCTGATTGGAACCTTGACAATCCAGATTGGACTGGCAGAATGAAAGTTGTTGCTAAGGGCAGTGAACTTAACATCAAATTAGAAGACAAAGCAGGTATAACAAGATACAGCAAACATGAACAATAACATGTAATAATATTAGTGTATCTGGATGTCTAAGTCTCAGGAACTGGTATCCTATGGATCATACATAAGACTACAACTCGCCTCCAAGCTATCCATTACTGTCTTTCTCAACCCTCCAAATTTGATCTCCAAACCTCTCAAATGTTACCTTTTAAAATTGACCTTGAAAAATAATGTAATGATTGATGGCTTATGTAATTAAACAGTTCATCTGTTGCTGTATTTTTATTGTCGGTAATAGTCTGATAAACTTGGCTTAATAAACTATATTTTTATTCTATATATTTATAATGTTTATCATTTTATTACCAGATGTTGTTTAAAGCGCTAAACTCTGATTGCACTTATGTAAGTACTAGACTCAAGAAAAAACACCATAAGTTTATTAGTCTTATCTATGCATTTTCACAAAAATATTTTTAAACAATTGAATTACAATGATCAAACAATTACAAACTTTAAGATAGGATAAGAGGTGAAAAAAAGAAAAAGAAATATTAATTTTCATAAATTGGCACAAGCAATGAAAATTTCTAAAAAAGTTTCTTTGTATATTTCCAGGTGAATTATTTGCGATGTGCCCTGTAGATGCATATCCAGGGGTGGCTGTTGAAGCTGTGATGGACTCCAGTCGTTATTTTGTCCTCAGGATAAAAGATCCCAGTGGTATGTCAAGGAATTCTACCAAAATAGCTGCACACGTACTTCATCCGTGCTGTGGATACTTATCTTTGCTGGAGTTAAATGGGAACCATTACAAACAAACTTTTATTAATTTCTATAAAAGCTGTTAAAGCTCATCTCATTGAAATACGAGTGTAGTGTAATAAAATGTGTTTGTATTGCTATTTATCCCTGCAGATAATCAATCAGGTTAATGCATACTAACTTTATTTTTAACCAACACTGATAATTTCATAAATGATCTATTTCAGGGCGCAGTGCTTTCATCGGGATGGGATTTCTTGATAGAGGAGATTCATTTGACCTCAATGTGTCATTGCAAGACCATTTCAAGTAAGGTGAACATTGTTACAAAATAAAAATACTACGAATGCTTGTATGCACAATCCAGGTGTTAAATTAGCATATTAGAGTAAGCATGAGCATTGTAGCGCATGACATTCTGTTTGGAAAAATAATAGGCTAAAAATATAACCATTATTTAGTTTCTTGATATACTAGAAATGGACCCCATGGTTATTGTGGTAACGATCCTCTTATAAATTACAGTATGCCACGTAATGTTAGTGTCCTGGTAAAAAGCTAGGGGAATATTAGTTTCTGTTACACACTAAGAACCGCCACTGAGAAGGTGTTTAATGTACAAATGTACAGTGGGCACAGAACGATGTCAACAGTAAAATATATGGTAATGGACAACATAAGTAATCTATCAAATATAGCTAGACTTGGATGGAGTTTGTACCTAGATGAAATATTTGTGAGAAAAATTGAGTCCTTTCGTTTAGTAGTATAGATGCTAGACCTATTGCCCATGATAGTTGCATAATGTTCTAATGTATAAACATTATTTACATCTTCTAGGGGGATAAGGAAAGAAATAGAAGTAGAAAAGAGCGCAGCAGCATTTGACTCTGGTCCAAAATTAGATCTTGGGTTTAAAGAAGGACAGACAATAAAAATTAATATAGGAGTAAGTATGCAGTAATATTCTGAAGTTACAAAACCTGCCTTAAATTCTGCTAGTCTTACAGCAATTGTTTGAAATTCATGTGTTGAAATATCATTGTCAGGTCATGCTTTTATTCCTGGAGTCTTTACTGTAATTTTTGGAATTCATTAAATCTTTTAATTAGGCTTGCAATTCCTTTTTTTAATGTAAAGGGTGTTCATGTATAAAATGTGGTATTAGGAGTAACAGAGGTGTAAATATTTGTATGGAATGAAGTTAATGTATAGATATTGAGAATAAATTGTTACAAAGTGACATGTCAAAACTCAACACGTAGTCATATTTTCTTGAATGGCAGTCCCAAGTATCTACATTAACCTGATGCTGTACTAGATTTGTAACTCTGTGTGGAATGTTATTCTTGCTTTTCTGAATTGTAATTTGGGACTGGTATACATGACATTTATTTTTTTTTGTTCAAATATAGTACAGTGATCAATTGTTTTGGCCTCATCTTATTAAATTGCATTGTCAAGCATATAAAGTGTACGACTTTTGTTATAATTGCTCTTAACTTTCTTACTTTATGAAGAGTAAACTCATATTACTGACAGTGGTCATAAATGTTTATTACATCATTTTCTATATTTCAGGCAATGAAGGGAGACTCCAAACCTCGTCCCAAACACTCAGGAGGTGGAGGTATGTTACTCCCACCACCAGGAGGCATGAAAATAGCACCCCCTCCCGGTTCTTCAGCTGCTAATCAGATTCCAGCGTTTCAGTCACAACCACCTCAAATGTCTACGCCTGCCAGTAAGAATCAATCTACAAGTAATGCAGATATGCTGTTAGAGTTTGGAGCTCCATCATCTACCCAAAGTGCTCAACCAACTCAGCAAACCCAAGATCCCTGGGGAGACTTTACTAGTGCAAGGTGAGTTGTAGTGATAAAGATGATTCTGGCCAAAACGTTTGAAAATATTAGGGAATAGATTAACTATTCACCTAATATTAATAGTAAAATGTAATCAACAAACATGCTACAATTGAAGGCATCGTCTTTAATCATGACATCAGTGCTGGCCACCTCTGGAAGTGCAAGACATTCTACATGCTCAAATATAAATGGGAAGCAGCTGACATTCCTTAACTCTGTTAATGGGTAGTCTAGCAATAAGCAGAGAGTATACAAATGTATCTTCAGCTATGACACCTTGTTTGTTGTTTGACCTGGGTAGGTAGTTAAAAGATGAGGATATACAAGTCTTTACATACGTAATTGTTTTTAATCTTGTGTCAGTGACTGTTCATATGCGTGTGAACCCAAATATAGATTGTTGATAACACAGATATCAATGTGTCTCACTGTCAAATATTCAGGGGGAATTATTTCAGAGTTGAAGGACTTTGAATAGGATTATTTTGTTCTTCATGAAAACAACTATAACTAATATCCCTATTTTATGCCTGTACATGGTCTGGTGATTATAGGTATGAAACATATTATCGACGTTTATATGTCTCTATAACAGTAACCACAAGAACAAATTACATGCGCAATAAAAATTAGATTTGTGTAAGTTATTATTATGTTTGCTCCATTTGATTTGTTTTTTTCTCTTTTCTAGCTCATCTGAATCAGCAGAGAAAGGTAACTGGGTGCAATTTTAATGAAAAAGACTTGTACAGAATCATATATATTATGCCAATAGATATCAAATGCAGTTTTACCATGAGTGTGCTTATGGATTGAAAAAGTGCCATGACAAATAAAAAGAAAAGAATGTTAGATGCCAAAAATATATGTAGCGTTACACTTCAAATGTGATTCGCTCCTATGCTGTTTCGCTAATTCATCTAGCCTACATGGAAATAACATGGCGTGTTATGTAAAGCTGTTGACCTCAAGCATTCCATACCGATACTCCCGGACCATAATAACTGTGTTGTGATAATGCTAAAATTAACACTAGTCTATTCTCTTATGTTTTAAGCAGTCCTATACAGCTTTAGCTGTACATGTATAAAATGCTACTAAATGTTCATCCCATGAACTAAGTGCAGTCACAAGTAAAATGCAAATTCACCAAGTGAGCAAGCTGCTTGCTACGTAAAATTCCCATCCCAAATGTTTAACATTTTTTTGCCAAGAAATTGAGTTTTGAAAACTTCTGAAATTAATTTAGGTGGCCATCTCGATTTGCTTTGGCACATTAAAATGTTTTGGTGAACTTTTTATTTTTCCCAAAATTATTGTGAAACTTCTTTATTTATGCATTATGGGATAAATAGTAGTATATTTTTAGGAGGAAATGTAGAAAGTCATTTATAGAGATCATTTATAAAGTACTTTACACTTCCGTACATGTTAATAGTGTATGAATTTAACCTCCCCATAGAGTAATTCAAGCTTGTATATAAAGCCTGTCGTAATTAGGTTAAATATATAAATATACATACTGTATATTAAGAAGATATCAATAACGTTGTCTACTTTATTGATTCACCTTGTAGTATCTGTCAAGAAATTGACACAGTTTCTTGGATCAAATTCACAGGAAACTAAATAGCCTTTTAGCCGAGTCTAATATAACTAGCAAAGGCAAGGATCACTGCCATGGACCTTTGGGTGACCTCTAATGATCACCTAGACCCAAGTACAAAGTCTTTACCTCTAATAGTCTTTAGAAGCAAAGAAGGGAAACAACTCAACCAATGGGTTAGCAATCGAGCAAAGAAATACTTGTTAATAAATTATAAACAAATTAATTATAATATCTTTTAAGGTGGCTAGTCTCATTTGGGTAACTTATTCACTTATAAATTTTGAGCTTAATTTGGGGTAGTTATATGAAAAGAATACATTTTTGAAAGGTGCTAATATAAGGATTATGAAAAATTGTTTATAGTAGGATCAAGCCTGGAAATTGTCATATGACACAATCCTTAAGGCATTGTTGATACTGAACTGCACAAAGGATTGTATGAATCGGAAAGTCGACGCAACAGCTATATAGATTCCAACTTATGGTTGGAAGCCAGAATATCCATCTGCATTGCAATCCAACTAATACCTTATAAAGCAGTCTAATTTATAGCATTTTTTTGTATTTTGATAGGCAATGTTGCTCAGTGGAATTACAGATTAAAACAACTGCATTGCTACATTTATAATTATTTAAATACACCCAAGTAAAACATTACAATCTCTAATACATCCATATGAGGTATACTAAATATCTTCAGTCCAAAGCACCAAATAATCACTGAATATTAAATTATTAATAAAATATTTCAATGCTTTTGTTATGATTGCCATTTTACAGAGTTTGGTCTAGAAACAAATCGGTAACAGTCTGGAGTATTTACACAAACACATGAATAAAATCATGATGCTCAACGCAATTTCGCATCATTTTGCAAAGCCGTCAACTTTTTAAAATCATTTTACAAACTGTCAAAACTTAAATTTAAGATCCTCCACCTTATTTATTTAATATTTTTGTATGTAAAATTAAAATAAAAAGTATTACCAAAATATAAAACTAGCAAGACATGCATTCAGATGGACAATCGTAAATTAGGGGTTGTTCAGCAATCCCACTGGAAATTAAAAGGATTACAAGTAATCTGAACAATAAATACCCCAGACTGAAAAAACCCTTGCTCCCTATAAAGGTTAATCAACATGTTTCAGCATGAAAAATGTTTATAGAAACCTCGTTGGGAATGGTAAGAGAGAAAATACAAATGATTCGAAACAGGTGCACCTAGTGATATTAAATGGAGTTATATTTTAACGTCAACTATGTAGTTCTCCTCAGCTCTGCCCTTCATAGCAGAGGTTATGATGTGTTACTGAGATTGGAGAAATATCACAAGAAGTGTCATTGAATCCCACCAGGTAACACAACTGCTACATGATTGTGTGGAGAACAATGATATCCCAGTGTACATTTCCCTCAAATGCATATTTACTTTGATGAGTACCTACGCTATGCTCGATATATCATAAATAAACATAACATTATTTTGGCAAATTCATTCTATAATGGCATACTTTAATTATAACATTCTTCCAGTTGCACTAATAACAGTACAAGCATCAGTATCTTTATACATGGTATCAATAGTTTTTATCTCATCTTGAATAATCAGATGGACATGCAATTCGCGCAAGTAGTTGCAATCTTTGGTTTTGGTGCTTTAACCTCCTACAGTGTGATTATAACTAGGGCAGCATTAGGGAACTAACAGCAGACTGGTAAACAGTTCCATTCAACTTTCTTTACGTCTATCGATTTTTTACCAAGTGAACTTTAATATCAACTGCAAAGCAAGCTCAATCAAAATTGCAAATTAAAACTAAAACATAAATGTGGTTAATACAACCAGCTCCATGATTTTGTCAGTTCCAAGAGTCTTAAATCAAAGATGATGAAACCTCGTATGGTAGCCCAAACGTCTACCAAGCCAAAGTTAGTTTTTAACCCATAATACTGCCACAAAGTTTTACATCTGGATGTGTAACATTAATAGTTACATTTTCTTCTAAATAATTTATTTGACGATATACCCAGCTTAATTGATCGCATAGCCATAGCACGATTAAAATGACGGGAAGTTTTAATCATCTCTGTGTATTCCGATTCCATGCTTGCATCAACAGACATGAGAACACCACCCAGAACACCTAATACAAGAAATGCTATAATAAATAATGTATAGTAGGTGACTGAGCCATGTGGATTAACTTCCATTTCTCGTAGATGCGCTTGGGCCGGTGGAAATGATGGATTTAAATCTAATGTGTGTCGGAAGTGAAGTCTAGCTTCTTCGATGTGCCCATATGCTTTTAATATCTCTCCCAAAGTGAAGTGTTGTAGCCAAGAGTTTTGATCTGGACGCTGCATTTCTAACGATCTTCGAGTCAAAAATATTGCATCATCTAGATACTGAAGACCAAATAATACTCTTGCCAGATTCAGTAGAATATCTGCATGGTTTGGTGATATGGATAGTGCTTTTCTAAAACATTCAATTGATAACTGAGTGTTTCCTTTTATCCGCCAGAAATTACCAATCTGATTGTACGTCTGTGCAATATGGGGTTTCTGAAAACAAATGTAACGCAAATAAGAAATGTGAACTTATCTATGTTACTTATATGACATTGTCAGTACTGTCTATCAAATAGCACATGATATTTAAAAACCAGGATAATAATTATTATTCATAGCTACAGCAGTGTTTCTTCACCAACTTATGTAATAAAATTGGTTTTGTCCTCCATATTATTAAAATGGAATCACATACTAATAAAAGAGAAGTTTAAGACCTGACATATTGGACATCGATGCAAATTGTGATAATACTATTATATACAATATCATGTCTGTACTATAATAATGCTGTATATTCTTCAAACTGTTTACTTACGTCTCGTTTTAATCTAAGAAGCTTTTTTTCAAGTTCATTCATGTCTATGTGAGAGTTTCTTCCTTTTTTGCTATTAAATATCATAGCTACTTCTGGTTCAGGCATGAAAGGGTGGTCTCTCCTATTAGCTATTCCTCGCAAATGATCATACTGAGTCACATTCGCAGGTTTACCACATTCTAATGTGTTCTTAGTCTTGGTTACTGTACTGTTTACTTGATCATTTGTTCCTGAGGTATCATTTATACTTTTTCGATTTCTGAAAATTAGAAACATTAACATCAATATTTAAGACACCAAATATTCATCATAATTATTTTCACAAGGCACTTCAGTGATCTCCAGGCCTGACACAGAGACAGCAGTGGAATATTTAATTAGCAAAATTTTATATAAAAATTTTAACATATAATATATAACTATTTGAAAAAGACATTGGTGAATATCGTGACAAGTGCAGCATGGCTTTTCAGTAATTCCTGGCGAACACTGGATTTTGTCATTTTAGAGTGGTTATATACCGTATATACTTACAGGACTTGTACCCCGACTGGTACATATTGAATTGAAGAAACAATTATTATTTTTACACTGGCACCCTGTTGAGTAACACTCAACAACATCATTATTACAGTAGGCTTGTGCATCCATAGTACTGTATTATCATAATAATTTTATTAATTTCCATTACATTCCATGTACTGAATGGAGTAAATTATAATTTTTTTACTGATTACAAATCCTGTCACAAAGGCATTATTTACAAACATAACAATAACAGTCGCAGCCCAGACTGCTACAGCCTACTTAGATCGCCTTAGTACCATACACGACCACAGAACAGCGAAGACATTTACTTCCATGTCTTGAGGCAGTAAGAGCAAAATGTAAACATTGACCAAATAGATCGTCAATAAATCACATCCTGTCACAAATAAAGTCAACCCCAGATATAATGTTACCTGTCAAAGGTCACAAACATACCTCTCACAGTTTTCACAATATATTTCTTTATCAACTCGCCAACTACCGTCACTCATTGTTTCCTTTTTAGTTAAAATGTCAAGAACAATTTCGCCAGGTTTGTTCTCTTTACGGTCGCCATCCTGTTGAGAATGGCTTGTGTCGTTTTCACTAGTCACTTTACCATCTTGTAAATCAAGCTTCCAGTGACTAGATTGTCGAGTTGTTCCGTGTATAAGATGCATGGATAAAACGTATAACGCCATGAACGATGTACATGGCAATTCGTTCGCCATTTCCACACACAAATTGGTGGAATTCGGGGCGCTCCGGTGCGACAGCTGACAGCTGGAATTGACACTAATATGGACAATACATTTTCCTGGTTTCTGATTGGTCAATCGAGTTGAACAACTTTGTGGCCTGACAAATGAGTTCTAACGCAGCATTTCTGCTTTTTCCACTGCACGGAAACAGATGAAAAGTCAACAACGAAGGATGCAACGATTTCGCTGCTTGTTTCAATTTTGGGAAGTAGCACCCACCTGGCACCAGTCCCCGCGTAAGCGCATAGCGACATCTATTGGTTACTACTAAAATATGTCGAGGCCACGTAGACGGACACGCAACAACTGTAAATAAATGCGCTATAAAATATAATCCCTCATTATATTGTAAAAAAATATAAATGGATATACCTAAATAGCTAAACTTAAGAGGTTTTAGTTTTGCCGATTTTATTAAAGCCTGTAGCATCTTATTTCATCTCTAGATACTTAAATATGCTTTACTATTTAACGTGATTGTATTCCTTCTCTGATATAATTCAAGATGGCGATACCCAGGTGTGCTATTGCCGGTCTTCTTGCAATTCTTCTTTTAGGCTCCACTGTTTATGCTGGAGGAAGAACTCTTGTGCTTGTTGATAACTGGGCTATTCGTGAGACACATTCATTGTTCTTTAGATCACTTAGAGGTAAGCATTTGACATTTATTTCGAATAAACTTTCTGCACTCCCGCAGCCACGTACAGCCTCCCGTGGCGTTGGCGTTGCCTCTGGCTTTTAATATTCCGATGTACATATTAAATATTGTTCTAATGCACCAGGTGAGTCTTAGAGCTTTTAACAAATGGAGAGCCATAACCCTGTCTACATCTCTGCCGGCCAACCATAATAGGTTCGTGTAGCCAGGACTATTAGCCAGCATCTAATGTAATTGTACCCCCAGCAGTAGGCTGGAGGTACTTTGGATTTACCCTGTAACCGCCGCGTCCGCTGCGTCAAATTCACTG
>JAOXYB010061212.1:0-10674 GCA_028565635.1 Phoronis ovalis
TGAAAATTGGAAGAAAAAGAAGAAAGAAATCGTACAAAACCAATAGGCTTGCTCCCTTATAGGAGCAACCCTAATTATGACATTATTTTAATGGAAGTAGTTCCTGTACCGCTTTAAAATACGTCATGATTTGAGAATAAGCATTAACACAAAAAAAGAAAATTGTTACACAGATATTTCAGGCGGTTACAAAAATTAAGGTTGTATTCAATGTATCATTATTCTAATGTTGGCGAACGCACTAAAGCAACTGATAACCGAGGACATCTACACCTATCTTGATTGTGCACGTTGTAATACACAATATAAAGTCTTAATTTTAATTAATAATTTAATTTATTCTGCCTTTAAAATAGCATTCGTGGGTCTTCATATCAGCGGAACATACGCCAAGAATCAAGACTTGTGTTTATGCATGTGGTTTTATTTTTAATAAAAAAAAATTAGATCCGGTATTTTTTAATTACGTCGTGATTTAAAGTAAGTCGAATGACAACACAAAAAACGAGATTGATTATAAAAATTATTCGCGATCTGTTTTAGACGTATGCTTTGGTTTTAATGCAAACTTTAAAACGGTTAAACGCTCAAAATAAAGAGGTTATCCAGTGGTCCGCATTTTGAGATCACATGATCAAAAAAAAATCTGTAAAAAAAACTGCTGCAAAATTTAAAAGTGAACTCGAAAGGTCATTTAAAGGTCACATAAAGGTTAGCAAGAGCTCTTTCTTAAAGGCTATCCTGTTTACTTAATTGTTGAAAGGTGTGGTTTCTGCAAATCGCCGTAATGAGAAATACTATTAATTATAAAGTATGCCTTTACAAAGATTACAGGAATGGACAAGAGAAAGTAAACAGACTGACGTGAGCAAACCAAATCCTGCTATTTTGTTTGTTCCGCCTGTTAAGGCTATAAATTGCGCTAAAATATGCACAACTTTAATAAATATTGCATTTTTTAAGTGACAAGCAGCTACAGACACACTTTGCAGCAGTTTGGGAGCAATTCAACAGGAAGGTATAATAAATATAGCTTTTCCTTTTTTGCATCTAAATTAAAGCGCTTATATAGATGTCATATTTATACATTAATCATTATAGTTAGTTATTGCAATAAGGTTTTCAACGTGCTTTTGATAGTCGACTATCTTATAATGGTGCAGATAAAATAATCACGATTGATGCGCATCGGCCTTTTGCACTATAATGGACATCCCAGCAGAAAAATACAATTCCAATACCAACCTATACTAGCTGTTTATATTCGATGCCAAATGAAATAACAATACAGTATATACGCAAATACCAAATGATTGTAACTATTCAGACCTGATGATTGCTGTTTTTATTTGTATAGATCATGCCGCCTCCTGTATGGAATAAAAGAGCAGTTTTGTCCCTTTATAGAAGTTTGCTGCGACTCAGCAGAAATCTTCAGTTTGCTGACAAGGAATATTACTTACGAAGCCTTAAATCAGAATTCAAAGAGGCAAAAAATGTTAAAAACATGCAACTGAGGGAAAAGTATTTCGAGGTATGGAAGTCTGATGTACTAGTACTATCTCTCTCAAAGCTGACCTTCTCACATAGTTCCATTCCTGTGCCACTTTGTTGATTAGTAATGCACGTGCACTCTCCTGGATCCGATTTGTGACTATCAAAGCTCTCCTGGACCGCATTGTCGGGCATGTTAGAAATAAGGTCAAATCCGGGGGTCAAATAAAATATATCCATTTTAAGTTCAGATATTTACTGAATTTTATGTTCGTTAAGGGAAATTACGAATGTTCTAATAAATTAACGTAATCCAATAAATCAACAAAATTAAATTCGCCTAATTTGTAATTAATTTCTATTTTTAGAAAGGACAATATTTTTTGGAAAGATCAACTTTAACATGAAGACACTCCACAATAGTTCTTCGACAGAGACATGTGGTATATTTGATGACAATGTAATGAACGCAGATGGCTCACTACGTTTTTGTATATTTTTTTAAGCTACAAGCATGTACTGTAAAAAACCTTAATATATACTAGTAATTTATATTTATTAGAAAAATGTACTGTAAATATAAAAAATACAAAAATGTACTGTATAATATAAAAAGATATATTTTTAAATAACCTTAATAATAGTAATTTTATTTTATTGAAAAAAAAGGAATAACGTTTATGTCAATAATACTGGTTTGCGCACTATTTTGTTACGTATACAGATACCTTGCGCAGATATTCGTGAATTTTTAATATGGAGATAATTATGATATATATGATTAAGCAAATATTGATCAAATAAAATAAATGTAAAGTCGTCATACTGTTTACGTATCGATGATGTACCCATTCTTCTTGACTTCAAATACACAGTGTGACTAAAATCCCACGTAAATTTTGTTTCTGGTATTTTTGCTGTTTTTTTTCGATTAGTAATACTAGTGTAAAAAACGGAGCGAAATTAGTTTATAATCAGATTACATTTAGATTATAATCAGAGTCACAAATATACACTGAATTCACACTTGTCTAAGTTTAGACCCTTGTTGTATTTTTAAATTCTTTTTTGTTAAAAATTGAGTTTAAATCCCTATATAAATTTCTATCCCTATATGCAACAACTATATCTGATAATAATATGCACTATTAATTTTAAAACAAATTTTTGCCTTTTGCGAGCTTGTAGTTTAAAACAATTTATTTAGTACATTTATAAGATATATAGTCGGTGTTAGAGACTAAATTCACACATATCTTTACTGCTCTAGAAGCCTGCGTGTTTATGAAAATTGCCTAAGAAAATGTAATTAACTGATCTTATAATACTAATAAGATGACTAGTTGTAATTTGTAAGAATATTGTTACCGTTGAGGTTTGTCTGTCTGTCCAAAAGATACTATGCGAGTTGAATGCTTATACGAGTAAATCAATTTATTTGGTTAGTTAGAACAAATTACAGAATCTGTTATATACCGGTATATACACTAAATTAAATATTAAATCAAACATCTCTCTGTCCAGTTCTATCTGTCATCATCTCCGGGTGCGCTACACCGAGAATGCTATTTTTATTACTCAAGAACCCGAGCTGATTGCCACAGAGCCAATTAAGTCCTCTCTGATCACTACATTTGTTCATACCAGTGATTTAACTCTCAGCTATGAACGCACTGCTGATAACGGGTGTTATTGACCACTGACTATATATTAAGAGGTATAAGTTTTGCAAATTTATTTTGGATAAGTAACATAAATCAACAACTGTGGTCTTGTCTTGTCTATATACTTTGTAAAGTAGTAATTATACACTACATCACACAAAGTGGTAATGCCACAAAAACATTATGGTAAACTGTGACTTGAAATAGGTTAGCTTATTTTTAACCTTGTCTGCTTTTTAGTTGTTAGATTTGTTAACTATTGAAGTTTTCTCAAAACAAGATTGTATGCTATTGGAAATTTTGCAAATGAATTACTACCCGGATTACCACATCGCTACTGTTCAATTTATTCAATTTATAGAAATATAACCTCTGTATAAACAGGCGCAACGCTGCATGTTCCATGCTCATTTAACGCCAGGTAGCGTTGTTTCCTGCTCTTACATGGTTGGAGGTGTGTTTCAAATGGACTCTGGAAAAGGCCCTTGAACTTGAAAGGAATTGAATTTTGGAATTCTTTCGTGCAAGGCAGTCATTAACTCATTGAGACGGTGATTCAGGTGGATCCGTTCACAATGTGGCATTATTAGAATCATTGAGCACAACATTATACCCGGTCAATATTAGGTGAAGTATTTACTAAACAGTACTAGTCAGTACTAACTAATCCCGACTAGTAGCTTCCGATGATATTATAAATCATAACTTCGTAAATGTACCGCCAAGAGGAGTATTCTCCTATACTGGCAGAAAAATTTGCTGACGTCAAACCAACTTATTTACAATAAAAAGCGCACGGTGCTCTCTAACATGATACATGAATATGTTTAAGCATGAATCTGATGTTTTTGAATTAGTTTTTGGAACTCACACTCATCCAGCTCTGCAGAGTGAACTATGGAGTATGGTGTGATCAACGGAGTGAGTTCCATATATGATATAGTAATTGTTCTTGAGTAGAAAGAGTATTTGAAGGGTCAATGTTACAGTGGACCTGGCAGTAACGTAGTCCTGGTTCATGATGTTTTGCACTAGCTCTTGATAATCTGACTTGTGAGCTGTGCGAACAGTCATGCAATCTTACATAGCTAATTACAGTGAAAGTGCTCAAACTTAGACATCTATGTAATTCCTACCGAATGAGTTCAGATATCACCATCCAGATACTATCTGATGATCCAAATTCAACTCCCACTACTCCCATCACCATTTGAAACTCCTGAATTCAGTTTTTACCATGCATTATGCATGTTTTAAACCTGGCCCTGGGCCTCACACACCAACTAAGTTTTTTGGCAACTACCCCCCTCCCTCTGGGTGCCAGCGCAGGAGTTCCAAATGACCAGGACTAACGTAGATTGTGACTTGCTCTGTTAAGGATCTGTTTAGTGTCATATATTCAGGGAACTTTGATGTTTAACAGACCATGTTAGATTTTGTAGAATAAGGTTAGGTCATGTAGTATGCATTGCTGCTCTAGAGAGTACAAGCTTATGTTACCGGGGGGGGGGGGGTACTTGGTGTTGATTTGGGTGGGAATGTGCCACCAGATCTAGCACTAAAAAATAGGCCCGAAATTATACCCAAACTACAAAGTACCATACCCAAACTTATACCTATGGAAAAATCATGACCCGAACTTATACTTATTGGTTAAAATCACGACCTATGGCAAAACAAAAAGCATGTGTAAAATATTAAAATTATACACCACTTATATACCATTTTATCTGTTGGGTAAGGTGTTTTCTTCAAATGTAAGCACAATGGATTTTTAATCGTTTTTATTTTGTTCTATGCATATATGTATTTCCTTCCTTGTTATTGTAAAATACAAACGATGTGCAATAAATACAAAACTTAAATGTTAGATAAATAAATATGAATATTAAATGCACACGAAGCTATAAGAAACATGTCGCATTCCCAAGGTAGTCATTATGAGTTTTTCTATCTAGTATTTGATCACACATACTATACTCATAGAGGCTATTGATGGTTTCATGTGTGATTGATAATATGCAACATTTCTTTATGCTGAAACTCATTTGCCAGCGAGTTGACCAGGTAGTGAGCTTGTCTAGATCTTGTTGTAATCTGAGTTGGTCATCCAGTGATTTTATTTCACGGTTTATTACACTATCATCAACAAAGAGTCTCATTGTGGAGCTGATACCAGATACAACATACACTATTATGCTATCTTCTTTCAAAATTTCACAAAAAATCACGGATATGAATATGATATATAGATGGTGCTTGATTGTTATGAAACGAAGAAAGTATATTTATGCAAATATAATCATGGTAACAAATAGTGGACATCTAGGTAACATTACTGCCAGTTTGTATTAGTTTTAATTACTAAAATTCACCAGATATTATGACAGAAAGAAATTTTACTTATTCACTTGACAGTAATAAACTAGGACCATCAGAATATTGCTACATGAACTTTTTAAAAATGTGATCTATTAAAAAGACTGTTTGTTTAGGCCTGGGATACTTGGCAACCAAATCTGGGTTATGGTAGGTTAACCTAGGTTACACAAAAATCGCTGTGTATATTAAAGTCTGATTGTTGAGTGATTGTAAAGAATGATATTACTATCGTTTGCAACAAAATGCGATGTGGAGGTGCAGTGGTATTTCTTTTGTGTAACAAGGACATTAGTTATGCAGCAAACGTATTACTGTATAGCTTGAACCGCTGTTTTGTGATAATATGATCATGATGTAGATTAAATTTTCATGAAGATTCCCACTGCAGTTTAAGCTAATATGGCAATACCTTTGCTGCATAACTAATGTCCTCATTATAAAATGCGACGTCATCACAGGGTTGCGGTTCATTGCAATACTATATGATGGATACAACTACTGTATGGAAAAATAATGAACAGAATGCTAAGGAAGATATTTCATGAGCTAATTTTTAAAAATGACATGTTAAGTGAAACTAAATATACCATGTAATTTAATAATTTATGAAAAATTTCATTTTACAGAACTGGCTTGCAGAATGGAGAAATCCTGTGCTTTCCTGAATTTTATCTCACCTAGAGTTGACTATGGCAAGCAAAGAAACGAACAATTTAAACCATCGTCAGCAACTGATGTAATATATAAAAGTGTGTCCAGCTTCAACATTTATGTGGAACACAAAGCTGTCCAAACCGAAGAAGAAAATGCACCGAATGCTTTTGCTCACAACAGAATCCAATATAAATATGTTCAAACAGATGACAAATGTACTGGAACAGATGAATGCACTTATTTTTGTAAAGCATGTGGCCACACACTGTCTAATCTGGAGGAGGATAATGTTATGGTTGAAATTTCTTCCAGAAATCACGGATGTGACATTGAAGCTGGGAAAGGTAATCTGACCCCAGAGAAATTAAACAAAATGGACATATCTACTGTTGATATAGGAATTGCTAAAGAAATAATTGTGCAACAAGAACCGGCTGTCAAATGTATTAAAAGCAATTTAGATTGTATATTAAACCAAAAATTGTCGAAGAGGAAACGCAACTTAGACAAAAGCATGAAAACATTAAGTAAACTCCAAACAACTTCTGACAACAGAAAAGATATAGCAATTACCACTGGAAATAAGCATCAAAGGTCAAGTACTAAGGGGTTACTAAAATGTAAGGTTGTGTTGAAAGCCAGTGATTCGGATTATTATCAATGTCCACTTTGCAGTCAGCGTTTTACTAAAGCATCTGCAATGGAGAAACACGCCTGTTCAAAGGATATCTCCCATAAAAAGCAGACAGAGTGTCAATTATGTTCAGAGACATTTTCTAGTTTAATTAAATTACGGAAACATATGGTTAATCATACTGAAAAGGAATGCTTGGAATATGATAAAAAATACCCTTCTGAAGATGTCTTAAAGAAGCATTTTATTAACACGCATAGTAGTAAAGAATTTGAATGTGAATTTTGTAATAGGAAGTTTCATGTGAAAGAACAATTAAAAATTCATCGGCGACGTCATACAGGGGAACGTCCCTTTGCTTGTGATATTTGCGATAAAAAATTCACACGAAGATGTAACTTAACAGATCATAAGAAAATCCACACTGGCATTAAGCCAAACAGTTGTGAATACTGTGGTAGGTCTTTCTTAAAGAAGTTTTCACTAAAAATACATTTACAGTCACAACATACTGGAGAGTTCCAAAAATTGCTATGCCAGTATTGTGGGAAAGAATTCCGAAGTTATAAGGGATGGAAACAACATGTTTCAGCGATTCACACAGGCGATCTGCCATACAAGTGTGCGTCATGTAGTAAGGGATTTGCTTTTGAATCAGAACTGAAGAAACATGCCCGAGCTCATACTAAAGAGAAATCATATATTTGCCATATATGTGGGAAGGGATTTGTTCACATACGTTCATTACCAAGGCATATTCGAACACATAAACAGGGTAAGGTTGAAAGCGTTAATTTTTTGTATGATTGTTCATTGCTTATAATGGGTTCTCAACAATTAAATCTATTTACAATGGGTCATTTTTTGCAACAAAAAAAACATTTACAGAATTTTATTTCTTGTACCAAGTGGTATGTTTTTAGCTATCAGTTGTGTAATATTTTTAGTTGTACATTGTTTACCGCAGGTTTGAGCTTGGGCCACAAACCCCAATAAAAAATTAGCCAAGTGCCCCTGATTCTGGTATGATATGTTATGTCTCAGCTAGTGGATTTTAGCAGGGTAATTTTAAATCATGTTCAAAGTAATTTATTTTTAACATCCTTTAGGTAAAATTCATAAATACTGTTGCTTTTGTGTCCTGATTTTGTAAACTGGTTGGCAGTGTGGAAACTGGTTCAATGATTTGGTATTAATAAATACTACTATGAAAAGTTGATATGTTATCTTTTTATGACAACATACATGTATTTTTTAGGTGAAACTCAAAATGAAGGCAATGGAGATTATACAAAATCAAGCAGCGCTGCAGTTACTACATCTTCAGCATCAGTAGACTCAAGTAATCTGGAAATGCCTGGAGAATTTTTGCAAAATACTCCTGTTGACATCTGGAACCAAAGAAAGAATCATCCCAGTCTACGCACGCCATACGCGTTACATAACCTACCATTAGTACCTAGCAAAGCGGACAGTAACTTAGAACAAGCTGTGTCATCTTCGAATGAATCATCCCGTAATCCTGAAAATTTACATTACATGTATAGGACAATGCACTGTTCACAGCCCTCTAACTATCCTCATGGACAAATGGGTTACTTATTTTTTGATAAAAATTTGGGAATTTGAACTAAAAGACAAACTGACAAAAAAAAGTGTTGTTATTTTCGTATATTTTATGATAATGGTGCCATTATTTTGATTATTTTCGTACATTATGCATACAATTGTGGTGGAACAATACTAGTGATATTAACAGCAATATCACAAGACATTGCAAACAGCAGAAAATGCTGTAGGATGCCACAAAGGTGTTTGACTCGCTTTTTTACAATATGGGAACATCAGTTCAGTCTACAATGTACAGGCGTGGTCATGGAGGACAATAAACTGTCCTTTACATAGTGAAAGTTTATTCATTAAAGATATTAAGATTATACAAAAATTAAGTTTATATTTATTATGAAAAACACTGAATTTATATATACAAGAGCGAACTGAACAATTTCCTTTTGACAGTATTACCACCGAATGTTTTCCAAATTCCCTGTACATTTATAAGTAAAAAATAGTTTGTTTTCAATGATACGAAATTTGAGAGTCAGGGTTGTTGCAGTATTATAAATAAATTGTAAATACGTACAAATATTTAACTGGTACTTTTCTATTTGTTTGTATAAGGAAATCCCTTATCAGTTGGTTGCCAATGACACAAATAACTGTATATACTTTTGTTCTGTTGAATAAGTTTTCAACTTATGCTTAAGGTTATAATTTTAATTAAAATTATTTATTGTATATACATTTTCAGACATGAGTCCTAAAAGTTAGATTACCTTTTATGTATAGTAACAGCATTGTCATTGGCATATAATATAATACGCTACATGTTAAGTGTAATTATATGCATGAAGAAACTGAACATATTGAATTATTAAGATAAATATTGACTCAGATTCATGACATGTGTTCATGATTAGAATTCTGTGCGTTCTTTATGCATGTAAAAAAACGACTTGATCTAAAATAATGCTTGTGTGTGGCCTGTTTTGAATCATTCATATAAGGTGTTATTTAAATAGAGTAAATTTTGTCTATAATGCTAGCAACAGCAGTTACATAAATATGGGAAATATCAGTCACTGAATTTTGAATTGAAAATCCTGGAAAAGTAAATTACAATTTACATTAGGTTCTTCATCCCTTTCCCTATCAAAAGGAGTTAGTAAAGACGTCATGATTCCTATATTTTACACAATGTGGTTTTCAGACATGAAATAGTTTTCTGTCTAGAACTTATTTTAGTTACCGCAAGTGTGAACTGGGCCACGCAATTTCCCTCTTATACTAATAAAATGATAATTTCAGATATATACGTATCAACTGTGATGAAATTTTATCTATTATTATTTAACCTAGAATATCTCTAGGTTACCATTGTAATAAATGTCAACCGAAGCCAAATTCTGTTTCAATAGCTAACTAATTGACAATATTCCATAGCCTAACGGCGCGTTACAATAGTTTCCATTAATAAAGAGAAATAGATTACTCAGAGTATCTCATTACTGCAATCGTCTTTAAAATTTTGGCATTCTAATTAAGTTATATACGACAATATCTGTCAGCGAGGTGAGATTGTGACAAAGTTTATAGTTAAAGTCAAGTTGTGACAAAATGTGCCGGTGAAGTAAAACAAGGCATTTGTCATGTCTAATGCCCATCCGATGTGTAGGATTACATTTTTTTACCTTTATTGATTTTTTACATTAGAAAAGAATAGAATACATTACGTACTATAATCTGGTTCATCATTGTTTTGGTGGGATACTGTTATTCAAAATGACTGTATGTGCTGTCTGTTGTGTTACCCCGGGGGAGTGCTGACCATATTTTAGATGAGGATGTGCAGCCCAAACTCAAAATATTCACCCATTTGTACGCATTTTGGTCTCAAAAATTTACCCAATTTTAAGGTTTTCTGCCACAAAAAGAACGAATTTTTAAGATTTTTTCTCGGAAAAGTTCCCTGGAATTGCTACCTTTAAATAAAATCGTAAAAAACGATCCATTTTTAGGGTTTGTTGAAAAGTGGACTAATCTTTACGGACATTCCTGTGAAAAGTGGACCAATTTTTAGCGATTAATTTGTGAAAAAGTGACCCATTTGGGCCATGCACAAATCTATGGCCTAATTCTTAGAACCACCTATGAATCGTCCAAGCAGCGCTTGATCACCTGCACTTTGATCTGTATTTACCCTGTGCTAAATATAAAAACTGAAGCAGTTATCGCGACATAAAAAAAGTGTTACATACGACAACGATGACGCCTTCACTATGACTA
>JAOXYB010061223.1:0-10673 GCA_028565635.1 Phoronis ovalis
AGTTTTCAATTAATATTTTTAAAATCTTGGCTTGCAACTGCGATGTCTTATTTTGTGTTGTGAGAAGTTATTCTGATTCTGATGCCATTTTCTACAAAACAAATATATAAAGAATATCAAATTAGCTAACTCCAAATTCTGTTTTTATTAGGTAGGGTGTCATATTAATATCTTATTGCTGATTGCAAGTATAAAACATAAGTTTGATAAAATAATATCTCTATATCCATTTATTGAAGAAATGCCCTAGTAATCACTGTAATTGTTGAATTTAGTTTGGCATCATTCTGAAAGAGAATAAAAAAGAAGAGTCAAATTATGCAGCAAGGTCTACATTGTATATGACTGTTATATGATAAAAGTTTAGTCAAATAAATACTTTAATCAAAAACAATCCTGCCTGTATGGGGTTGATGTATTAAATGTTTAATTTAACTTTTAGTTAAACATAATTCATTTTATTCCTTAGATAGTTTTATATCATAAAAAATATGTGTTTGTGGTACATCTAGCATTGTATAATAAATCAGCTTATATTTTAGGGTCTATTTTCAAATTGGCGTTTGCCGGTACGTGTCTCCATAGAAACCACCTGAAAGTGCACGTCAAAGGAAGCTCAAGCACTATATGACACGATTTTCGTAAAATTTCACTGCAGAACCACAAGTGTGGGACATCGTATGACATCTATTATTTTAATCACTGACAATGTCAGCACAAAGTGCTATTATTACGATTTTTAGATGTTATTAGCAACTTTTTTAAAGCTATTTTCGTCAAAGAGACAAATATAATATCCGTAAAATATTCAAGTATCGGGAACAGTTAATTTCCCCCCATTTTTTTACCACACGCCTTATAATAAGTGTGAAAGTACCACATGCAAGAGGAAAGATTCCTCTTTCACTATTTCTAAAATGTGCTAAATCGTATAATCAGAACTTAAATGCACTGACGATATGTGTAGCATGACTTCTGTACCATACATAGACACTATGACGCAGATTTTGGTGTAATTTCCTAACAAAATCATTGTTGATAATAATGTCACTACATAAATTTGGTAAAACGTTGATTTTTTCATTGAAAATTACGTGTTTTAAACGTCAAATACAAATTTAGTACACGTTGAGAAGCTAAAATCGACAATTTTTTCTGAAGGAAATGTTCAAGTGCAACGAAAGTTAATTTTCCCCCATTTATAAAATATATTTCTGGCTTCACAATTGTAAGAAATGGTATATTTTTTAACGAGCCGAATTACATCGTTAAATTGATTTTTAATTGATGCGTTTAGTCAGCTCGGGTCTGCCCTTACGTGAGATCTGGCGTGCCATTCTACTTTAGGCTGTAAGAGGGCATGTATATGTTTATGTGGACCCATAGTATGAATATTGGTGATGACGTACTTCCGTTAAAGACTTCATTCCGAACTGATACTCTACTATTTGTCTTATGCCAGAATATTAATTCCTTGTCCGGTTACTTGCCCAAAGTTTATCGTGGTTTGTATTCCGGGGCTTTCAACATGGGTTTAAAAAGGCCGCCGCTTTTACAGCACGATCGATCTGGCGGATTATGCCACGTGGTTCATGTCTATTGCCGATTTTTGCGACAGGTTGGAAGATTTATTCATTATGTTGAAGGGTAGTGAAAGTTGAAAGGTAGTGTGATCGATGAACTTTCGGACCAATGAACCTTCGGACCAATGCACCTTCGGACCAATGAACCTTCGGACTATCGAGGTGACCCCGCTGGAAATATAGATATATGATTGTATTTGACTAAATTCATCGGAACGTCCGGGACTTGATGGTTAGGTGGTATTTTATAAACTTGATCTGCACATTTGACATTTTGCCGCAGTTCTTGAAAACTGTGATACATGAAGGAATTCTTTTAAAACTACTTCACAGTGATGGGCATCTATCTGCAAAGCAGGCCTCTTGTTGGATAGTTCATACAGGTCCGCGCAAAGGATTATATTCGGATGAAGACGAAAGCTGGGAAGAACCGTTGTGTGGTCATCTGACGAGTTGGTGCCTCACATCTGAAGTTTCTTCGATTTAGATAACTTTCCATTTGGGAAAGAACCGCGCAAGCTATCATGAATTGCTTGTTTGGAATTCACACTTTCCTAGAAACCGGTTATAAACCCTAAGTGAATCTAAACTATCAGAATACTGTTTTTTATGAACAGAATCACGTAAATGTTTCGAAATTTATATTATTGAGTCATTATTGCTCATTCAAAACTGTACCTTTTGGGAAACATATGGATCATGACCAGTCGCTCCGCCAAATCCGTGCACAGGTTGCAATGAGACGAGAGCACACCAATAAATCATCTCCTACCCGTTATAACGATAAAATAAGAAATATCGACATTAAATTAAATAAAACTATTTTCATAGATTTTTGGGTGTAAATAATTTTAGTTGCCGATTGGATTTCGAGCAACATTTATCTTTTTAATTAAATGTCGCTATTTGAACATTGATTCAGAATTGAAGATGCATGCTTATTAATCGACTACAAACCAATCTAAAGTGTGTGTTAACAAAGCCATGAATATTTCGTGTTCTGTCTCTTTGTGATTTTGGGCACCTGTTGTACAAAATCAAGCCAGACCTTGTATGCAAGCATGGATTTTTTGAACGATTCCGTTATTTCAAACTTTTTATTATTGTGGAACCATGTCGTTTAACCTCTTGAATATTAGCGCCTCCTAGATTATGCAACCGTTTTTTTAATGGTGAAAATGACAGCGTCTGATGTTTCATAGATATTATCTACTAAAGTACATACCACTGCAACGTGTCACCCTTCAAATCGTATGTAATAATTTATGTTTTTAAGTGGGAAAATGATGAAATATTTGTAATCAGTGTGAGTGACACAATAAACCCAACAAGATTACACACATTGCTCGGTACTTGTAGCTACGTGTGACTAGCATTTAAAAATGTTAAATTATCCACTAGCAGGTACGCTCAGTAATTGCATTTTGCATTTCACACATGGACCAGTATAATATTTGCAGCTATGTAAATGTACATTTATTTAAATAATGCCATGCAATACTATACATTTATTTACAAGTAATTGTGGGCATAGACCCTTGAGTTAACACCCATATATAATAGTGAATAATTCTATTTTACACACAATTAATGGATATTAGCTATTTCATTGATTAGGATTTTCAATACAAATCAGCTGGATGATGGCTGGCGTTTGGTGCTTGCTAACTTACGACCTATTTTGATTTTACAATAGCCACGTACATAGAATATAGCTACAGAATCACATCTAATAACAACATTATAGATTTAACTATAATAAATAATGGTAATATTTATTTAGCCTTACCAATGAATGCGACTGAGCAATAAACGGGAGATAAAACGCTATGTTTAATACCCGGGGTTTAGTTAAAGTGTCCTGTACAAACATGACACTAGTTTATATTCTGAGATTGTGTCCTTAGTTAAAACACAAAAAACTGACTCAAAATCATACAAATATACATTTTGTTAACTATGCGTGTTTTATTTTATGGATTTTATGTCTAGGCACCCTCATGTATGATTTACAGTTTCTTTATATTTTTTTGTTATGTAGTGACTACCAGAAATAACAGTGATATAGATAGTGTACCTTTCCAATAAAAGGGCAGTTTTTAATGTTTATCGTGTCTCTGTTCTGAAAGACCAAATTTCGGCTCTGAAAACAGGTCCCTAATCTAAACGCATTGCTTATAAAAATGAACATTTCTTAGGAATGAAAAATCCTATATCCGAGAAACAAAACATGTGCCCCGGCTTCCCTTTCAGATAATCCTGGATCCGCCATTTTAATACCTTCATAGTACTCTCCCTGTAATTGTAGCTAAAGTATGGATAACTACAGATATCAAAAATGACCAAAATTGTCAAACAGAGAGTAATAAAGTTGAATTTAAAGTTTCCATTAGACATATGGGAATTAAGTTATCTTTGGAGTCTCCTTCATGATAAATTTGAAAATAACTGTGAGAATGTCTATATATCATATACAATCATGATATTGACATTTAATGTAAATTATACAAAGTTACGTAACGCTAAGTCTGTGGTTGCTTGACGCCTTTCTAAACATTATCATAATAGACTGGTCCATGTGTGTAATGCAAAAAGTGAAATGCATATATTTCACAACTGTAAGTAAACATTCTATTAGGCCACTCTGTAGCGCCTTAAACCGATTAAAGATTTTTTCAAACCAAACATTTACTACGTACGTTACCTCAGCATGTCTGTGAATATTTAACATTAATTATATACATTTAATTAAAATGTGTAAAATAAATGTATAAGTACCCAATTTTATATTGACTGTTAATACACTTGAACACAATAGTTTATTGCATTAGGCATAGTTAGCACAAAATTCAAGAAATGTGATTACCCACTGTCAGATTTCTTGCACGATTGACACTTATGTACTGTTCAAAGTACAAGAAAGCAGATTACGAAACATTACACAAAATGGCTTTTTTAGGAGTATACGATAATTACTAATAATTTACAAGGTGTTTCAGGTCTTTTCTAGTAAAAAATGTGTCAATGCTGACCACACATATTGTTGCAGGAGGCTTCTACCAAGATGAAATAGCCCAAATGAAAATGAAGAAGTGTAATCCTGGAACATTTGTTAGAAATGGTACAGGGAAATCTATTGCAGATTGCAAAGTTTGTCCTTCTGGAACCAATGTCTCTAGATTTGCTGGATACAGAGCTTGTTTCTGCCTAGATAACTTTCATAGAACTGACAGGTACTATTGCACGTACTCTTGAATGAGCAATGTAATGGATACAAAATTGGTTTGTATCTATATCTATATTTGTGACTGTAACTTACGAAGTTATGCGCTTATGCATGTACATTGAACTTGTAGCTGAAAAACATAGTTTTGTGTGTTAATTAGATATATAGTTTGTTCTGAATTGTAGGTTTGGTGAATGTTTTCCCTGCAATCAAAAAGGAATACTTTGTACAGATGAATACCAGAAACTACAGGCGGGATACTGGTGGTCATGGAAATCATCGTATTTTGACGAAGATGGTTACAAACAGTTTATGGAAAACATAGTTAATAACAATGGGACTTATGATTCTAATACATCAACATATACCGGGGTATTCCCATCCCCTTACCCTTGCTTAAATCCACATGCCTGTCTTGGTAGCAATCTGACGGACAGTACAGCGTCTTGTAGCGATGGCTACTCTACCGAATACCCGTTATGTTCCGTATGCGCTGAAGGATATTATAAGTGGTCTACAACATGCAAGAAGTGTCCAGAATTATATATTACAATACTCATTTACATTGCTCTTGCTACTGGCATCGCAGTTATAATTGCGTCCGTATATTTTTATAGGAGAAGATTCAATCAGGAAGGAAGAAATGTTGCTGATGTTATCCTAGCGCGATTTAAAATATGTATTGGATTTTACCAAGTTTTAAGCGGACTTCTTGAGTCTTTACGTAAAGTACAGTGGCCAAGTGGTCTTGTACGTTTGGGAAACATATTTAGTTTTATCGAATTAAATTTCGTTCACATTGCTAGTCCAAGATGCATTTGGGAACACTTTCATGTCAATGCTTACGTTGAATTTTATATGGCGATTGGGATCCCTCTGATGGTGATGTTGTTGATAACTGTGACGTACTTCATCGCCAAACAATATTACAAATATAAAGATATTGGAACTTGCAACGAAAATATTAAAGCTCTAAAAATGGAGTGCTTTAGAGTTGCTGTTTTAATACTGTTCACCATGTATCCAATCATGTGCTCCAAAATATTTGCCTTGCTCCCACCAAGCTGTCGAATTTTATGTACACACCACAACGAAAACGAGGAAGACTGCCCCAGTTTTTTAAAGAATGACTACTCGATTTCTTGTACAGATACTATGTACTCTGTTCATAAGGTATTGTCAATTATTATGGGAGTTGCTGTTGCTGGAATACTGCCAATTACATTATTTCTACTACTTATGAAAGTCAGGCCTACGAAGAACACTTCTATAGAGCATATTGAAGGACCAGAAGCTGACATGGATATTCGAACACTTTCTGACAGAAATACGGCAGTTTCAGATGATACTTCTAACAGCTGCAACCGTGATCAAATTGAAGCAGACGAAACAGGACTTCAGCAACTTGATAACATAGCACAAGATGATAACAATGAAGAAGAACATACACATGGATATAATGATCTCCGCACACCTACAAATAAATGGGCTGATGATGAAGTACTTACGTATGGATTAAGATTTTTGTATGAGAATTATACAGATAAATGTTGGTACTGGGAGATACTGGAAATTTTTCGTAAAATACTCTTGACTTCTGTTATCTTGTTTTTTGGAGCTGAGAGTAAAATGCAGATAGGATTTGCTATGGTGTCATCTATTATCTTTTTACTTCTGCATGGCTCGTTTCAACCAATGAAAAACAAGTTCGAATATTGGCTGCAGGTAATATTTCCATAGATATGTCTGGAAATTGCGCTAGTATATACCGCATATCGTCATCGTAATCGCTTTCCAAAATACTGTTACCACTTTAGCATGGAATGTAACATATAACAGTCCTATTCCGACGAGAAATTGTAAAAGAACGGGTTTGTGAAATGCCCTTTTCAACTCGGAATTAATAACTATATCATACGCCAAGCAACCTGTACCATTTAACTAATAGTAAACGGTAAATAAACATCAGACAGGGTTATCTGATTGCCACAGCTGCATAAACACATGCCAAATACTGATTGCTTCATTCTTTATAAAAATAATTATTTTATTACTTTATTTCCTTAGGTCATTTCATTAAGTGCCATTGCCATTAATCTGAGCATTGGGGCTCTTCTCTTGGATTCAACAGACAACATGGCCGCCGGAGTTGATATTTCCCAAGATTCACTGGCACTCAACGTCTTAATGTATATTGTAAACGCATTTATAGTTTTAGTTGTAATTGGTAAGTATTATAGTTCTTTCTGAAATCAACATCACATGTACTATGTGAGATTAGTTTTTACAGCATAGCTCTTCAAACTTCTTAATGACATTCGTATTCTTGACCGTAAAAATGTTGGATAAAAGTTGTGGTAGGTATGTGTTAATGTCTCGTTAGATACTTTCAGCCAAGACACTATTTTTTTGCAGTACACACCTTTTATCATAAGTGTGTCCTTATCAAAGCAAAACAAGAATACGATAGTATACACTCGCCGAAATTGCTTGAGTTTCACAACATAGTTTATTTCACATAATAGACGTTATCTCAGATGATGTTGCGGGACATTGTTGACCTAAGCTAATGAAAAGCATTTTACGCATTTAACTATATATGCCATTGTATTTTACCGGAATCAACGTCTTAATCAAAATTGCATAGTAAATAGAGACTGTTATATTTGGCTGTTATTCTGTGAAATTGGTATATATTTCTGTGAAACATCTCTAGTCTATTTATGGAATTAATTTTAATAATTGTGCAATTGTTTCAGGTGCATATCTGTATTCTGTTGGGAAAAGTTGTATTGCATTATACAAACATCCTCAATGCAACTGCGAATGTTGCATAGCCTTCCTATTACCAACACGCAATTTCTTTCAACAACTAGAACACTGTAGCCAGGTAGACAATACTCGCCTCTCAAGTGGATCTGTTCAAACACCACCTACACATCACCACCTACAGCCCAGGCGATCCATTTGTCCATGCTGGTGTGATAAGTCAGAAGAAGAAGATGAAAGACAGCAGCTGATCCGAAACAGAACGATATAAACTGACGTTTGATATTTGAAAATGTATTACTGAGAAAATAATGCATGTAAACAACTTGTTGTTCGTAAAAAGCTACTGAAGAGGCTTTGCATTAATTTTTCTCAGCAGATTATCATCGTATTTGTTACTGGAAAGTATCGATCAGTAGGAATTAGGTACAGTATTTATAGGCACTTCATAGGACAGGATAGCAAATATTTGTTTAATTTATGCTTTACATGTAACATTTATTTTGTCTTTTCGGCGGATATCAGAAGCATGCTTATTACGATACTGGCACTTTGTTGTGGACATTTACAAGAAGGGCAATAGGCTAGGTCCAGTAGATAAATAATTACAGTTTTTTTTTTACTTTCTTTTTATTCTGTCTTCTAAAGTTTTACTCGCATGTAAATAGCCCTTTCCGCGATTTTGTATGCACAGCTGGAGTATCGTCTCCTTTTATTTGACTTCTGGAAAAACGAAACGAAATGCAACGTATATATTGTGTATACAATCTAGTGATGAACTAGAACCCGGTAAACATATCCAGAATGTCAGATTCATTTGCCAATTCCCGCTAACGAAAAATTTACATTTGAAGCCAGGGATTTCTATTATATCTATGAATCTACAGATGCAAAAATTGTCCAGAATATAAAGGATTGTATTCTGCATTAGAAAACATTTTCGCCGATTTTCGTCTACTGATGTCCCAGCTTTAGTACCTCTGGTGTACCACAGATTATGAAAATGATAAAGTTTGGACTATGAGTTATTGATAGTAAATTGTGCTATGTACTTATTTTATAAACTCATTGAAACAAATTATTAAAATATGATTACTATTTTGTAAAGAACAAAAAATTGAAATAGTTATTGTGTTTTAACATAAAAATTAAACTTTAAGGATTTGCCAATTTGCACTTCACTTTGCATCTTACATACATTATTTCAATCGTTTTGGCTTGTATGTGCAACAGAAATACTATCTACTATTGTTGTCGTCTATTTTGCATTGTTATATAACTCTCAGCAAGCTACGTAATATCAAACAACTAGGTCATTATTTATTTCCCGCTGTTACTATATGATGTTCCTATGGGACAGACAAAAGGGAAATTATCGACGAAAGAAAGTTCTTTCTTATCACTTTATAATATAAGTGATATTGCACACGTTCACTGCAGAACGTTATTTAAAGTACATGAAACTGTAAAGTATGACATATAGTTTAGAAACTGCGCTATTTTCTATAGAACATTTTATCTACTAATAATTGAAATGTATAAACCAATATTTCTTGTCTTAATATATGCTAGACTTATTGCCCATGTATACATATTACTGTTCTTTTTTCGCTTTAGCTATTGCAATGAAAACAAGTATATATCTTTAAAAGTTACTATATAAACATTCAAATGCATGAAAAAGATGTATATTCGATTGTATACTATATCTACAGTATGAGATCTGTTTAAAATATAGGCATATTATCTCTTCTGAGATCGCATGTGTAAGTGAACAACAACGATATACTTGTTATAAGTGATTAATAATGTATGTAGATTTGATGACGTGAAAATATTTACTTGTATAAATTCACATCCGTCAATAAAAACATAGTTCAAAAACGAATTGTTGATCGCTTGTTTTATACACGGTAACAATGGACTAAAGTCGTTTGTGCGCGCCAGTATGTAGAATGACAAATAAATAATCAAACGCGAAGCAAAGAATCTCTAAATTGGTAGCACAGTACGTTTGTATCACAGGAAAACTGATGTAGTTTTGGAGGGAATGTTGAAACATGTAAAACCTATGTAGTTGGTCTGTATACTTTGTATGACATTGTGCTGAAATTGGTTTCCTATCCATAAACTATAAACTATTGTGTCCATTTGCATTGCTCGTTACCGTGTCATATTGGGCTATTAGCAAGTGCTAATACTGATAACCACATCAAAGAAATCACTGAAATAATTTGGCAAGAAAGGGAAGTGATTGGCACAAAAGTATACACATTTGAAAGAATGTCACGCTGTACTGTCTGTACACGCCACGCTGATATGTAATCAGCTAGTAGGCCATCTTAGCAAAAAAAAAACACTTGTTCAAAAATTTAAATTTCAAAAAAAGAAATCCCAACACGGTTGTTTACAACAAGCAAATACTATTTGTAGAAGTGATCAATTGTGGTTTATGCACTGTGCATGATTAGATAAATATACCTGTTGTTATAATTAGTTTGTAATTGGAATATAACAATAACATTTTTGCGTTTATTTTAATATTAATTTTGGTCAGAACACGCATATGGTCATGATTCTATATATACGATGTCATTACCTAAAAGAACAACAAGCAAGGTTGCAGACTATACTTATACGAAGTTAGCATGGCATTATATAATATACTTATACAAAGAACTTTAAAACTGTGTATCAGATTTATTTATTTTTTATTGTAAACGCCTTTAAAATCAAGAGGATGCACCTATAATAAAATAGCCGCTTTTAAACTCTAAAACTTCTAGGTCCGGTGGGTCTCTTCGTGTATTATGGTTACTACGTGTTGTGCACTGTGTGCTGTTGGCTGTAGTTGAGTCGAAATTTAGTGACCTTCTACTGTCTTTTAGGTTTAACTCACTTTTTGGTGTTTTTGGAAATAAGTTCGACACTGTCATTTAGTGGTTTCTGTTGTGTCAGTGGGTTTAAACAAAACTTCGGAAGTTGTTTAATCTTTTATTCACACCGTAAAACTAAAAACAATATAAAAATGTCTTAATAACGAATAAAATAATATCACAAACGCTAAATGATGTTTTCTGTACCTCTAAGAAACC
>JAOXYB010061245.1:0-10669 GCA_028565635.1 Phoronis ovalis
TTTGTTGATGATCCTGGTTGTGATGCAGTTGTAGTAAATTTCTCAGTAGATATTATGTTACCAGAGGTAGAATCCATAGTTTTAATGGTATCGGAATCCGTAAAAGTGATACTAATATCAGTAGTAGAAATTGCAGCTTCCAACTTATTGGTTGAACTATGTATTGGCATCTGTGAAGAAGCTGTGTTTGATGCTGAACTGTTCTCATCTGTGGCAATCCCAGTAGTTCTTGTTGTATCTGATACTGCCACACTCCCTGGTTCAGTAGTACTTTTTTTTTCAGGTCTTTCTGTCGATATCTGGAGTGTTGAATCTATAAAAACTTTTGAAGTTGATGTTAATCGTGTGGTAGTGGTAGTAACACTGGTAGTGGGTATGTTTGTAGTTAATATACTGGAAGTAGCAGTGGTTCTGGTGCTACCTGAACTAATGTGTCTGCAAACTCTGGTAATAGGCTTATGGTCAGCTCCTTGACCTAAAACAGATGAAAAGTCATCATTCACACCAGGGATTCAAATACTACTGACATACATTCTAACTTTTCCCATATATTGTGCGTCCATGTTTAAAAGGAAACATATTGGGCGATATAAATTGATACAGAGCTGTTCATTAAGTCAAAATAGATTGATTTATACATGATTACTTAAAACCAGATTTAAAACACGACTGTAGATAAAAGTTTTAAAACTAAACTAATTTCATTTTAAATCTTATTCTTGTAACAAAGTACCACCTACTTCTGTAAACCAGAGCAAATTGTCCATCTTGCTTGTGGGTAAATCTCACAGTTATGTTCTGGCTGGATATAATATTAGATTGTTTTACTGTATAATGACAAGCCTGTTCATGAAGTTTTGGTGTTGGCTTTACTTCAATTCCATGACAAGTTTCTTCCCGAGTTGGAGCTAATTCTATAATGCTGAGTGCTATTTGAGCTGATGATGATAGGTTACATTCACACGTGTAACCTGTATATAATGGAGCTGGATATGTATTCCAAGCTGATATGAGCTGTTGACTTGTATCTGGATAACCGTCACTTGTCATTACACCCTTCCACCTCTTTGTTTGTGGAGTTTCACATATTGAGTGATGATCACCATCTGCCGACAGAAAAAAAACAAATATTTTTTTGCTATTTGATAACACAAATTGTTAATTTAATGTCTGACTCAGCATTTCATATCTTGCAGCACAGGTGTGACAATTAAGTCAACCAAACATAGTAAGCATAGTACTCAGACCTAAGAAAGACTTCTCAAATTTAACCTTGAGGACAGTTTCAACTGTCACCATTTAATGGATGTGGGTTATATTTGGCATAAACAACCAGTAGAAAACCTTCTTTCTTTACATATCCCTAATGTAGTACAAATAATGAAATATTAATATTAAGCATTTTTATGCCCATCTCGCATACAGTCTTGAACGAGGGTAGCCAGGCTAGGTGACATTTTTGAATAACATTGAAAAGTGGGTCAATTCGGTTCTTTAGTACATTCAAGATAAATACAGGTCAAAGTGTAGGTAAGGAATAATTTTGACCTGGATCACTTGAAGGATGGCTGAAGGGCATCTATGTTTGTTCTTGATATGGTACGTTGCAATGACAGCTTCAGTTTTTATCCCATCAGCTTCATGTTAAAGGAAATACAGATTAGGTACAATTTTAACCTTGGTTACTTACTTACATGGCCAGCTGGCAGCCATGTTTGTTCCCAAGTAGGATGTCACATCACATTGCGCCACTTTTTAGAAACACGAAGCTTTAACTGCATGATTCGAAGGTGAATTCATGAAGGTCATAAATGGGGGGGTATAGGATATTAAAATCTCCTTAAAAAGTGGACCAAATGCTGAATTTTTGACATTTTTTTGTTGTGTGTAACAGTTTCTTTGCCTCGCTATAACAGCTTCATTTTTTATCCAATCAGCTTATATTTGGCACAGGGCACAAAATAATACAGATCAGGTATAATTTTGACCTGGATCAATTCTAAAATGGCCTACTGAGCCATGCTGTTCTCAAGAGGATACATCAAAGTGCATATTTTTGCATAGATTAAGTAATGCTTGGATCGAGGATTCAGAGATGGATTTGTAAAGGCCATAGGTGGACGGGTGTAATGGGTAGATGGTATTTTAGAATGACCTGGATAAATGGGTCAACTGCCGATCTGAAAATTTGAATTTTTCAGCGAGCAAAATTGTTTTGGCCCAGGTTTTGAAAACAGTAGACGCAGTGTCACTTCCGATAGAGCTAACTGACAACTATCTTTGTTGCCGATATGATCTCGCGATAATTGCTTAATTTTTTTTCCAGATCAACTAAAAACAGTTAAAGCAGGTCAAAATACAGGTTAATTCTAAGTTTGACCTGGATCGCTTTCAATTTGACGACTGGTAGCCATGTTTGTTCACCAGAGTGTACCTCAAAATGTGTCTTTTCATACAAAGCAAGTGATTACTGCACCATTCAAAGATAGATTTATGAAGGGCATTGAAGGTCAATTTTGATAGTCTAGGTGTCATTTTAGAATGACTTTGAAATTTGGGTCAACTGCTGATTTGAAAATACGGTATATTTTGCAGTCATCAAAGCTGCTTATAGATTTTGAAAACACTGACACAGAGAGATTGCTTAGAAGGCAAAAGAGGCTAAAATACAAGTCAAGCTTGTTTTGACCTGGATCACTAATTCCAGCATGATTGACTGATGGTCATATTTGTTCCCCAGCTGGCTCCGCAATAGCAGCTTCAGTTTTTATCAGATCGACTTCATATTTGTTACAGGTGACAATACAGGTCAGATGTAAGTTTGACCTGCATGGATCACTTCCAATATGGCTAACTGGTAACCATGCTTGTTCCCCAGATGCTTGTGCGAAGCAATTAATGCATGGACGATGTGAAGGTTGATTTATGAAGGCCATAGGTGGAGGGGTTACTAAATAGGCTAGGTGGTATTTTAGAATGATCTTGAAAAGTCAGTTAAGCACTCATTTGACATTTTTTCTGAGTCGATCGAGCTAGTTTTGTCCATAACTTGAAAATTCTGATACATAGAGTGATGTCTTATGTCAAAAGATAAATAGAGACCAAATTACAGATTAACTTTTATTTTGATTGGGATCAATTCCACTATGGTCAACTGATGATCAAATTTATTCCAGAGATAAGGTGAGATGGCCAAGATGTCTGCCAAAGCAAACTTGTTTCCCTTTTTTCTTTAGGTGTTTAGCTTTTATTTGATGATGTAGTTTCATAAAGTGACAGAAATCAGTTTCAAATCATTTTATGGGATCCTTTTAAGGGAAAATTAATGTTTAATTTCCTGTATGTAGTTGTCACAAATTTCTACCAGGTGATCAGCCACAGCAAAAACAATTATTGAGAGTAGACTTGTAAATTTATGGTGACTGTCATACTCAATGAAACTACAACTGATTTATGTGCAGATTACTTAACTTCTGCATCATATACTTGTTTACTTACTACTGACACAAATGTATTCCACCTTCAGTACGCCATGATTCTGATGTTGAATATCTTCGCAATTACCTTGTATTTCTTCATGTTTGTTCATTAAACTGACTTGACATTCGATTTGTTTGGAACATTGTCTTATCATTTCACGGATGCTACCTGAAGATATATTACACCAGCTTATGTCCCTCTCTGGATTACCGCAGTTGTGTTGGGTTCCAAATCTTGCTGAGAGAAACATAATAATGCTGTCTTGATATCTACAGTTATTTATTTTCATCAATAGATCTGGGTCTCCACAGTTTTGTTCTTGGTAAACATAGTAGCCGCCAAAGTCTTCAAAAAAACACCATTTCAGTAGTAAGAATGCAGCAAGAAAAATTGTACAGTTATAGACTAATGTTTCAATTAATTGCGTAAATAGTTATTTTGAATTTTTATTATTAACCAATCCATTGTCGCTATATAAAATATATCTAGAATATAGAAATTGTATCTAATTTGAAATATATCCAGTTTTCTAGTGTTTTAAATATTATTGACTAAAACAAATTATTCAAAAGATATGATCGCAGCAAAAAAAGTGGCAAGACCGCTATGAATGCATTTCCATGTTTGCAGTATATATCCAACTGTTGTATACCTGCAGTTTGTGTCACAAATATGCACCTAAAATCTGTAAGCCTTTTAAGCTAACTTTTAGTCACAATAAAATTTATTTTAACATATTATTTATTATGTACATTCACGTACATATTATGATTATAAGAAACGTACTGTTAGCTGCTTTATTTTTGCTGCCTAACTAGTAATAGCAAATACGAGTATTAGATAGGCAATTTGGTATTTCTTTTGCTCAGACACTTTTATGTTTATAAAAATCAAGTTTAGTTCTAGAGCTAATATTACTTGCAATAGAAAATAGAAATTAGTAAACAGTATTAATTGGATTAATAACTGTGACCTATATTTGTATTTTGTATACATTTTAGATTATCGATGTGTATAAGAACCCATTTTTTTAGAATTCAGATCCCTTTACATATTCTTGTCAAAAATAGTGTTTGAACTAAAGGAAAAAAGCTTTATGGGAAAAATTTTACAATTGTACATGAACGTCTAGAAGTTCCATGTTTTAAAATAGTATGTTCTATTATCTTTGTACAACATTTCATATGAACTGCATTTTTAGTTTTAAAGTTAAATACATCAAAATATGTCCAATAGCTTAATTTCACGTCACCCTGTAGAACTAATATTATGCAGTAAGTTTTGTAAAATCAGTGAATATTGGGGTTTGTACAAGTTCCATAAATTCACAAAAATCTCAAAGGAAGGTGTAGGAATACAAAGAAGCACCAAATTCTGGATTAATGTGGGAGGTGTAGGATTTTTTCGGATATTACAAAATCTGGTAAAGGAACTTGACTGTATGAAAGATGGAAATGTACAAATAAAGAAATTTTACCGTAGTTGAAATATTTGTCTAACCATACTTAGCTAGGTGCTTCTACTTGGCATTAAATAGCTAGATCTCTTTACTCACATGATGGCTGCAAATCATAAATGTCTATTCTCCAGGTACCCCCACAAGTCTTATGATTGTCTCCACCACATTCTGCATCACATTCAGCATCAGCAACTTTAGTATATTTTCTGTACTCATTATCACAAAAACATTCAGTTTTAAAATGCACGCCAGCATAACGATATGTTTCATTTCTGCAGTCCTCCATACATTTCTGCGGAGTCATATTGGAATCATCCTTTCTACCTGACAATTGATGCGGAGGCTCATCCTGATCCTCAAAACAGCCAAGATGTTGTTCCGCTAAATTAAAAAATTTACTTATTGAGTGTTCTTGTTTGAGAACATTTGCATTTCATGAATTCCATTTACCTGGTACCCTTTTTGAAAAGTAGTACTCTTCATGGTAAAATGCCTTAAGTAACAAAACGAGAAAAGATTTGACATATATGTCCAATGCATTTAAAAGTTAATACGTGTGCTTACTTTTTTTGCAACTTTTGTTTTTGGAGTACTTCTTGTTTGGTTATTGTTTGGGATTATGTAGGAGCTAGACTGAAGAGTACTGTCATTCACAGTAAGGTGTTGCTGTATATTATGTGCTGCCCCATTCAGTGCCCTCTTTTTCAGCCTCCATTTTTACTATTTTAATAATGGAGTATCTTTTTCATGTTTATTTAACACTTTACCAGGTGTTTTTTGCAAAATATAATGTAACCATGGAATATATGTTTTCATTAAATGATTATTTATCACAGGGAGCTGCATTTCTATGATTTTGTTTACTGTTTTTGCCATTGGGTATAAATATCTAGGATTTTTATGCCCATCGCACATAGTGCAAATAGTCATAGGCTATGTGTCATGGTCAACGTATGTAACATTGTTTTGTCTCGTGATAATTATAGCTTCAGATTTATCCAATCAGTTTGATATTCAGTACAGACTGAGTAATTACAGATCAAAGTGCAGGTCATATTTAATTGTGACCCAAATTATTTCAAATATAGCTAACTAGTGGCCTTGTTTGTTCCCAAAAGGGCATGTTACATTGCACTACTTTCCAGAAAGTGTTTACTAGACGATTTGTAGGTAGATTCACGAAGGCCATCGGTTGGTGAACATATTAGGCTATGTGACATTTTAAAATGATAGAAATGAGTCAAATGTTAATTTGACATTTTTCATTGTACATAACACTTTTTTTATCTCACACCAGTCGAAGTACAGGTCTGTTATAATTTTAACCTGGATCACTTCAACGATAGCTTATTGGTGGCCATGTTTGTTCTCCAGAGGGTACATTGCAACTTCAGTTTTCATGGGATCAGCTTCATATTCGGTACAGAGTAAGTATAGGGCAAAGTACACATTAATCTAATGTTGACCCAGATAACTTTCAGTATGGCTGACTAGCGGCATTGTTTGTTCCCCAGACGGCACATCACCTTGCGCTACTTTCGAGAAAGATGAAGCGTTGACTGGATAATTTGACCCAGGAGGAAAACTAAGAATGAGTATTTCAGAGTATTCTTAAAAAAATTGCAATCTTTATGCATGCCAAATGTATTCTAACAAGTGCCTCAATATTTCTTTTGTTTAGGAATATAAATAACGAAATAAACTTTAATTTGGTCTGAAGTCTCATTAAATTTTCTATGCTATTGTATAGCCTTATGAATAATATGTACCATCTATTGTACAGTAGGTTTCTGAGTTGTGCTCTCTTCTGATAGAGTACTACATACTGGATTGTGACAGTTACTCAGAATCCCAAATTCTGTACGGATGTTACATATGCATGAGAACTGTTACATATACATGAGAATTTCACATTTAGTGACCATCAGCCAAATCAGGTACTTGCATGTACTTATCATAATAATGCATACAAAAAATTATATTTGGCTATATTTAACCAAAATTTCATTAGCCTTATACATTGCCATCAAACTGAGTTGAAGTACCGGTCATGAGACCTGTGTGTTAACAATAGAGAAAATTAAAATTTTCTCATTTAAATGTAATTGGTATATTATTTGGTTGTGCAAAATTTGCATATGTGTGAAAAAGCAATCTTGGTCACAAGCAGTAAGTACCTCCATGGACTTTTAACCATTTGACTAAGTGTAATATCTATATTTTAGTTTACGGATTGCCTTTCAAACATTTTAAATTATACTAGAATTTAGTTGATGAATTCAGCTATTATTTATATCTAGTCCATATATTTAAAAAAAAGAAGCATAGTACACATCTGTTCTGGCACGGAATAAATTATGATCTCTTGTTTGTTGGCAAGACATTTTGGGATATCTTAAGGTGGTGTATAGGTTGTGCAGAGGGCGCTACTGTTGCATTCAATTTTATCTGTCTGTCAAATCCAGTTTTATTAATAAAAATTCAAGAAACTGGGGTTAGTAGAAATTAAAGACCTGATATAATTTGGTTATAAGGATAATTGAATGTGGGTGCAATCATATTTATTTTTCAAAATTATGTCTTATATTTAAATTCAAGCGTTATTTATGCAAAATTTTGCCATAATGGCAATTTATGAAGTAAAAGCCCTTATATGACTGTAACAACTTAATTATCGCAATACCCATTGCCTCTAGATTATGGCGTGTGGAACGCTAGGATCGCTGAACTAAACCTCCTTGTGCAGCCATGACTTTTCAATTTTTAATAAAAATTAGATGTCTAAAATTTGCTTGGCTCATCACACTTTCAAGGTGTATTTTTTGCATAAAATGCTAATTTTATAAAAGTTTAGAGTTATTACATAGTGTTTATAACTGTTCGACATGTTAGCCATGCCAAATAACACTGCATTACTGGTGGATAATGTTTGCAACGATTGGTATTTTGGAGGTGTGTATCTCGGGTAGCCATTTCTTACAATTACCCATATGCCACCTTAAATGCATTGTTCAAAACAGTTTTATATTCAGTTTCTATTAAGTAGTTTTATATTTCATCCTTTTATTATCAAAATTACTGCTTTTTAATTGTTACATATAAATAATGTAAACTAATTAAAGTTTATTATCAAATACTTTAATTTTATTGATGTTTTGAAGAAAAAATATCTATGCAATACTAAGATTGTTGCTGCTTTGTAATTATTACATGAATATAATGCCCATGATATTCTGGCAGATTCCCGTTATATTATGTTTGAAATATTCACAGATACATACCTGTACTAGTAGAAAATGTTATAAAAGTGGAGCATATCCAAATTATACCATACTTAGTCCCCATATTTAACAGTCTGTTGATCAAAACCACAACTGAAAGAATGTTTCATTTTTTCTTTTCATCAGGACCTAGATGTCTTGTGATCGAAACCGGAACAATTTGTTTAGAATATATTAGGAATTTGAAAATGTTTTAAATACATACATAATAGATGTATTTTTTAAATTATTTACCTGACCTAGTATAACAATGCTGAGTGGTTAGACATTACCTGGTTTTCACTGTTCTTAGCTGTTATGCCATGTTTTCACTTCATAGTAATTTTATAAAATACTAATGGTAATTACATCTTGTAATACAAATTAAGTAATATATGTGTTTTATTTTAAACTATTTTATTATGTTCTATCATATTTGAACCAATGGTACTTAAAACATTACTGTAATTTTTGGTAGTTGGGGTGTAGTAAGATCCTGTACATTTCATTACTTTTGTTGCCTTTCAGGCATTTGAATTCATTTATTTAGTATTTATTACAGTATACATTGATATAAATAATTCAAGTACTTTCGTTATGATCTCTTGTTTGTTGGCAAGACATTTTGGGATATCTTAAGGTGGTGTATAGGTTGTGCAGAGGGCGCTACTGTTGCATTCAATTTTATCTGTCTGTCAAATCCAGTTTTATTAATAAAAATTCAAGAAACTGGGGTTAGTAGAAATTAAAGACCTGATATAATTTGGTTATAAGGATAATTGAATGTGGGTGCAATCATATTTATTTTTCAAAATTATGTCTTATATTTAAATTCAAGCGTTATTTATGCAAAATTTTGCCATAATGGCAATTTATGAAGTAAAAGCCCTTATATGACTGTAACAACTTAATTATCGCAATACCCATTGCCTCTAGATTATGGCGTGTGGAACGCTAGGATCGCTGAACTAAACCTCCTTGTGCAGCCATGACTTTTCAATTTTTAATAAAAATTAGATGTCTAAAATTTGCTTGGCTCATCACACTTTCAAGGTGTATTTTTTGCATAAAATGCTAATTTTAGAAAAATTTAGAGTTATTACATAGTGTTTATAACTGTTCGACATGTTAACCATGCCAAATAACACTGCATTACTGGTGGATAATGTGGTACTTTGAGCTTTAATGAGCCTTGTGAGATTTATAACAAACATGTAAATGACACCAAATTTATATCCTGATCTTTTCAGTTATTAATGGGCACTGGAGTGGAAGATTGGATGTTTTGGTAACAAACTACCAATAGACTGAATAGGCATTTATAAACTACACAATTAATAAATTTTAAGGAAAAATTGTATCTTGTGGAAGTTACAAGCATTTTTTTATGGAACGAGATACCAAGCATAATGAGCATGTAAATTATTTATCATAATATGACATGATGGGGGTCAATGCAAACTCTAGTACCAAAGTAATTCTTCAAATTTTAACTTGCCACTTGTTGAAAGTATTAAATAACATAGTTTTGAATAAAAATGAATCAGCACATTATTCATATAAACAAGGTTTTGCGTTACAAACAAAATTTCTGCTAGTAAGTCAATTTATTAACGTACAAGAAGGTAGAAGGCTTTAAACATCCACCTTTGCATCGCTGCTCTTACACTTTTCATATCTACTGAAACACAAGCTTAAAATAAACTTCATAGATATGTTTATGATACATAAATAAAAATGGGGAAATATTTTGCTAGTAAAATGGCAGAGTGGGAAGTCAAACCAAAACCATTACAAATGAAACCAAAAGTACATCCTTTATTTGCAAAGCAGCAGAGTTAACAACTTCACTGTGTATCATGATGCTTTATAAATATTGTTTTCAATAATTTTAGCAGAAGTCATTCTTTAATAATTTTTATGCTCTTGTTTTTGGGTGAAATGACCATATGCATAAGCATAGTCCTCTTTCTCAGGATTGGTAGATTCTATTTCAAAGTAACTACTTCTGGGCTGGTCACTAGTTGTATTCAATGTACTTTCTAATTCAACATATTCTGATGTTACATTAGATACTGCAGTGGCAGTGGGGTTTACTTGCATAGTATATATTTCAGGTTTGCTTTTCATTTCATGGTAAATTGGTTCAGATACTTTATCTTTGCTTCTCTGGCTAGCCATGTTTGAAAGGTTCAGTGTTGTATCACCATTGTTGTCAGCATTTCCTGAATCTGCAGCCCTATGCATTATACTGTCAAGACGAGTATAATCAGAACTGTTTTCTATGCTGCTGTATGTTGGCTCATATACTCCTTCATTGTTGTTCTGATTTGTATGTTGTTGGTTTTCATATGAGTATTCTGTATAAGATGGTACTGTTGCAAGATTATCTCGAAATGGAGCATTATGGTACTCAGGATCATCCCAGTTGCTACTGTTTCTTTCTGTTGCAGGTTTGTGTCTCTGTCTA
>JAOXYB010061256.1:0-10668 GCA_028565635.1 Phoronis ovalis
TTTGGGTGGAATTTATTAGGAAAGGAAGTGTTTTCGAACTTCGGCTGGTCTGAGATACGAGGCGGTCATGACCCTACGGATAAGCCGTAGGCTGTCCATAGTAGGGTCATGCTTGCAGGACTAACAAAATATATACCATGTGGTAAATAAGACTGAGAAGCATGAAAAACATACCCTGTGGTAAATGCAGGAGCTGAAAAAAGGGGGCCTATTGGGCAGCACATATATATAGTGACTTTGAATGGCTATACAGATCTACAAAACATTTCTCAGAATTAAAAAGTTATGAATTTCAAAAATTTAGAGGTGACAAATTTACTAACTTTGACCTAACCATGAAATTAAAAAAAAATTTAACTGAACTGAACAAATCAAAACAATTAAAATCCAAATTATCTTTCGTATATATGTGTGCTTGCGTTTACAAAAACATTTTTTACCAACTGCAGTTTTTTATCAGGTCATATGATCAAATTCAAACTATATAAAACCTCATGATTTGTTAAGGATTAAATATATCTTTTTGAAAATATACACTTTTATATGCCTATCTCTTATAATTACTAAAACATACATTGAAATATAGTACACCTCAATGTATCTTTTTATTTCTAGAATATGGGTGGAGCAGTAAGTGCCGGAGAAGACAACGATGAATTAGTTGACAACCTTGTAGAGGCTGATTACATAAAATCTGCTCTGGTGGAGAAGGTATTTCGTGCTGTTGATCGTGGAGATTATTATGCTGAAGGATTAAGAGACAATGCATATAAGGACTTAGCTTGGAAACATGGAAACTTGCATCTGTCTGCCCCATGCATTTATTCCGAAGTTATGGAATCTCTCAATATTCAACCAGGAATGTCATTTCTCAACCTAGGCAGTGGTACTGGTTATCTGAGTACTATGGTGGGACTGATACTAGGTGAGATCCTGAATATTTTAAGACCAATCCAGTTTTTTTCCCCTGTAAAATCTGAGAAATCCTGAAGTTGAAGCATTTCCTGGCAAGTAGCTTAACATTCTTGCAGGATTCTCACCGTCAGAAGTATATGTATTGGTTAGTAGTGAACATACGCAAATTTTAGGGTTCTTTCCCACAAGCCAAAACCCAAAATATAATACCATCCTGATTGGCACATCCTCAACTGTGCAGTATTGGAACACACACACACACACACTTTTCAAAACTAAAGTTCCATCAGAAACACATTTTTGAGAGCATATTAAAATATAGAATAAAGTATTTACTTTTTCTTAGGTTTTGTTTTGTACAATTTTGCTTTGCATTTAACATAAGTACACTATTCCATGATGCTTTGTTGACACTAGCCATGAATATATTACCTGCTTATTAATACTCATAACTTTTTTGTTTGGAGGCCTGGTATTTTAATTTTGAGGGTTCCTAATGTCAACCTGTTCTTTCTGGTACAAGCATGAAAATTCCTGAGATCATTAAAACTTTTTAAAATCAAGTTTTTAGTTTGGGCCTAAGCTGCATACTAACACATTTTTTTCAAAATCAAGATGGTCACAGTTGCAAAAAAAATGGTAACTGGTAGTGTGTCAAGATGGGCACCCATGTCACAATAAGACAATATTTTTTTGAACCTTGCTCGATTTTGTATTGCATGAACATTATAATGAAGATTGATAGAAAATCTAATGTTGTACTTGTGCCATCTATAATGAGTTACATATGTTTGCATAATTTTAAAAAACTTTCTGTTCTAGGAGCCCATGGTATAAATCATGGAATAGAATTGCATCGTGATGTTGTAGAATATGCCAGAGAAAAACAAGAGAATTTCAAAAGAAAAAGTGAAGCTTTTGACGAATTTGAATATTGTGAGCCCGAGTTTATTGTGGGCAATTGCTTGCTCATCAATTCCGGTTGTCGATTGTACAATCGGGTGTACTGTGGTGCTGCCTGTCCACCAGAACATGAAAACTACATGAAAAATTTAGTCACAATAGGTGGGATCCTTGTCATGCCATTAAATGATCAGGTATGTATAATTTCTTTTGCAAATGGTTAGAAAACAGAGAGATAATACATGCCTCATTCCTTTTTTCTGCTTCATGAAATTTATTAAATTCAGCATTAAATTAGGTCTTAACTAGTAATGTGGAGAAACTATACCTTTTCAGTATTTAAAATTATACACAAACTTTTATAAATTACTTACAATTTACTCATACATGTTAACTAATGCCCCTGAAATACTTGTACTATTTTACGAAGCACAATGATGAAGACATTTCAGGTTTATTGAAACACATTTTAATCATTCTGTCACATCTTTCTGTTCTCAGAATTCTAACTTAATTTGCAGTTAGTTCAGGTGCACCGAACATCAGAGACCCAATGGGAATCCAGTAATCTTCTTCCAGTACAGTTTGCATCACTCATAGTTCCTACCAGAGATGAAACAGTACAGATGATTGATTTACGTAGGTGTCTGCTTTAACTTTTTGATCTATCCTGGAATTTATGTTTAAAAAGTTGTGGTTATGGGAAATAGCGGGATGTTAAGTTGAGATGTCAGGAATCTGTAACTTCATAAACTGAATTAGTCTTTCTTTTCCACATAGCCAAGTGCAGCCAAATATTTAAGCCCAGTACATATTGTCTTGACAGCAATTTTATAAATAGTTTTCACCAAAATGTCACGTGTGTACCATTATATTTATCTCTGGAACATGCATGTATGCAGGCTTGAATGTGTTATTTTTAATGTTATAGCATTTCTTGATATTCACGGTATTAAAAATTGCTGTAACCCGCAAGTAGGATATATTAAATTGTTTGCTCTATTTTATTAGCCGAGGCCCAATGTATATCGCTTCAGCAAGCCAGTCGTATCACAATACGATGCATTCTTCGCATAAACATCAAGGCAGAGCATCCAGAATTACAGAAACGCAAACCGCGTAAGAAACCGAAGCGAACTAAACGAGCTCGTCCTTCTCATCGTCTTGTAGATATGGGGATGTTGATATTAGGTGAAGATGGCGGCGATTCAGACGAAGATCTTGAAATGATAGAAGATAGAGAAGATGAACACATGCTTCATAGAAATACACAAGATGAAAGCAAAGTGTCCAGTGATGAAGACCATGATTACAATTATAGCCATAATGACAGTGATATGGAAAATGGTTTGAGCGCAGAAGATCAGGCAGACAGTATAGAATCGGCAAACTTTTTAAGTGTAGATGTTAAAGCTGATGTTCACACCAAACCAAATAATGACACTGAGAAAGATAGCAATAAGATTGAATCAAGTAAAAATGGTCACATTCAGACTACCTGTACAGATGATGCTATGGAACTGACAGCTAATGATTGTGAAATAGCAGAGAGGCTTGCTGGGAATCCGATTTGTGGTAAGAGGGACGATGTTGACAAGAATGATAGCGGTATTTCAGTATCTTCAAGTCTTGGCAATGATACAGATATGACATTGGATGACATGGAGGAAAGGGATAATTCAGAATCTGATGATGAACATCACGACACTACGAAAGCCAAAAATCGATTTTCCCCTGTCATGGAAAACCCTTCAGACACGGATGATGATATACATCCTAGCTTTCTGGAAGTAATGATGGATTTAAGGAACAGAATTGCTGAGCGTCAAATGAGACGACGTCAGGCGGCACGGGAAGTTCGAGAACTAGCCATAGGAGACAATGAAATGCCAGCTCCAGAGTTTGAAGGGAATCATGACGATATGGAAAATCTACGGACAGTTGAGGGTTTCACTAAATATATGATCGAGAAGATTGAGCAGTTGCCAATTCCGTCAGCAATGAAATCGTATCTGGTGTATTACAGAAACTAAATTCTGTCACTGATTCTGATAAGATAAAGACATCTCACGTTACTTCTTCAAATTGATTTATTGCTTTAAGCACTGAGATCTGCATGACTATAATACCAAAATTAATTTTTTTAACAAAGTGCAGTAATTACTGCTTGTCTATACTCTTTTGTATATTTATCTGCCATTTTTGTTATGTTCAAATTACTGCCACAAGTACTTAATGGTCTTTTCATACTACTAAGTTGTAAGAAAACATTTCTTGCCTGGATGCGTTTTTTTTGTTGAAATGTTTAGAAAATATATATAATGCAAAGTTCTTGAATATTATGTACCATTTTTCATTTCAAAAAATACTAATGTAACTTTTCCAAATCATATTTATAATGTGTAAGAAATGCTGCCAAGGGATCATCTCAAAAGTTATCACAATGATGACAAACGTAGTGTTTCGTATAGGAATTACACCCACCCCCCCCAGTCAAACGTAGATTTGGACGTTGCGCACCTATAAAAACTGACAACCAAATTCAAGAGCGAAATCAGGGCCGTCAGACACTTTCAAAAGGGGGGTGCGAGAGAAAAATATCAATTCAGTAATCGAAAAAATGTTGAAAAAGGCCATTTCCACTCCTATTGTACCAATGTGCTCGGAATAAGTGCCGTAAACAAAATATTTCGTTTCCAAGGGGGGGTGTGTTAAAGGAATGACTTTAAATATCAAATATATACTAGGCATGATTTTTTCATTTCGCACTAAACCATAAACGTAGGGAAATTTTAACCTCCCTGCCCCCTATACGAAACACTATATGTTAGGTCATTGCGATAACTTTTGAGATGATCCTAATAGTTCTTCCGAAACAAATTGTATACTTCTCCAAGTTGATGCTATTCTGTGGAAAATGGAGCTGTGACATTAAATTTTTTATATTTAAATATTAGTAACACGGATAGTTATATTTCACATGTGTGTTCAGATGTTTGTTCAGTTAGAAGAATGGATTGACTGATATAAATAATTCTAATGCTTTGGACACTACTTTATGGTCACCATTCTTAGGTGCACTTGTTACCTTATTATGTCTGTCCACATGTTTTAATTGTGTGGTCAATCTTTGAGAAATGGTGAATTCTAAATATAATATAAAGTGGTTGGTTGATTGTCTAGTGGTACAAAAAAAATTGGCTTTAACATTGCACATGTACCAAGAATTTAATAATTATGAAGACAACAAAATAACAATAAATTACTACATAACCATAAAATATAAATATGACTATCATGGCACATACAGGTATGCCAATAAAATACAAGTATTTAACAAAGCCACAGCCACAAGTTTTGTTTGGCTGATTTTTAAAAACATCCCGCATAAACTACAAGACCAGGTAGAGAAAAAATATCCCTAGTAACTCCAGTGTGCACAGGACAAAGGAGCAATGTCCAGCAAATTAATGTATTCTTACTGTCATTTGCAATGAAATGCGACCCTGTGGTATAGTGGCATGTGGTTTGTGATGTCACGTTTTGTAATGAGGACATCAGCTATGCATCAAAGGCATTACTGCATTAGCTTGAACCGCAGCGGGAATATTCGTGAAAATCTATATCATATCACAAAAATCTTACTTTCTAAAATTTGAATGTTCTGATGTGGTTCTAATACCTTTGCTGTATAAATAATGTCATTATAAAATGCGACACGGTCACAAACGAAATACCACTATACCACAGGGATGCATTTGGTTGCAAATGACAGTAAATTTAATCTGCAAAAATCACCTGTCCATGGATGGTGACAAAAATCGCATAGACAATGATAGCACCTAAAAGCTAAAATTCGTTGCCATTCCAGGCCTTGTAAAAAGTTGCAGTAAATGCACAATATACTTGAGATTCACCAATTAAGTTCATGTGTTTACTTGGTTAGATGTTGTAGTGATGTGCTGCTGCAGGCCCCAAAATTATACCAAAAGCTCCAAAACATACACTGAAATATTCAAAATACTGAAAAGTTGTCAGATTTTGTTTGAATTGATCTATTTCACAAATTTTAATTTATTTTTTTCTTTTAAAAAAAGTTGATAAAACCCATTTTAATAATTAAAATTTAAAAAAATTGCAAAGTCTTTTTAAATAATTCAGCAGGAATAGATGGAAGAATGATTTTGATAAAAAATGTTTAATTTGTAATTTTCTAACATTGAAGCATATACAACATTGGTTAGAGGTTTGTAATAAATCGATTACAAACTGGAGCTCCAGGTGATATAATAATAATCCTCGAAATACAACACTGACCTCAGGCTGCACCCTCAGTCGTTACTGAATTTCTCGAATTATTATATCACCATATCACCCTCACTGCTAGCCCATAACTGAAAAAAATGTTGTGAAAAGTAAACCCAAAATATACCTTTCCGAAGGGATTCATGACTAGACCTCAAAACATTTCCAAAATATACCCACAGGATCATAAAAGGTACCCCAAGATATATCAAAATTCGTCAAGAAAGGTATCCTGAGCCAGCAGCACATCCCTGTCAGAAAACATTAAGAAACCCCCAGGATACACAAAACATTTTTTGCTGAAAAATCCTGACAACTGGTTTACTAATAATAGCATAGCAATTCAGATTTTCTTCATTTTAAAATAATTCATACCAGTCAGACTCACATTATATGTCACAATAGTGACTCATCAAAACTTGTCACAAAAGTAATTAAAATTACTACTCTATAATGACTACAATTCATTAAAATAACTAATTTTACAACAAAATATTGCACTATTAGACATGGCAACAAAATTTATAACTATTTTACATTTATACGCACCTGCGGAATTTGTAACCTGTAAAAAAGTTAATTGCATGGAAAGAGATTGACAGGCTGAACCCCCTAAAATAGCACTTCTATCAACATAAAACAACATTTAACAGAACAGAAAAGCAGTTAAAAGTTATAACTACAGTTATATTAGCCACGAAAGTTCTAAAACTTTTACACCCGAGGAACTAAATAAGTATTGGGAGTACCTATTAAATAGTTTCTAAAATGCAACCATTCAATAACTTTGTATAACACAGTAACAGGCTCTTAATCTACTTAAGTTAAGCATGTGAGCAGGGTGTGTCACAACTTGGGGAAAAGTGATTACTGCAACAACATAAAGAGGCATTTGAACATAGGTGGAAATATAGCTACTCGAGCAAATGCTTAATGGCTAAGTTCAGTATTTTTCTCTACAAACGATTAGACAGATGCATGTTTAGAAAACAAGCTAGCTGGTAGTTAAATTTAACAATATTAAATAGTTACATGTATATGAAAAATAAAACGAAAGCACCAAACATCTTTATACCAATAAATATTTATCTCACATTACATAAAATAATATTCATAACACTATAATCAGGCAAGAACAGTGAATTTTGTTGAATAACTAACCAACAGGTTTTTAAATAATTAAAACATTATGTTAATACTACACTGCTCAATAAGAATAAAATTTATGCCACTAACTGTACTCCTGCAAGCACAGAGCTTATTTTCTCAAATACAGTTTGATAAGCTGCTAATTGACTATCAGCATATTTCTGCTGTAATATTCCCACAACTTGATCCAAGTTCTCGTCTGTAACTGGGCCAGTTTCAGGTAATGATACCCCATGTAATCGACTAATCAGATCAGAACGTAACATACCCAAGTATGTTTTCAATCCAAGATGCTGTTCTGCTATGAGACGATTTTCTTTCTCTTGTTGATCAATGTGTGCTTCCAAGTTAGTAATCTCTGTACGCAATTTTATTATCTGAGCCTCAATTCGAGAATTGACTTCATTAAGATTCGCTATTCCTTGGTCAAGAATTCGTAAACTTTCATCCTGGTCCAATTCTGAAATAAGAACTGATCAGGTTTTTATGCATGCATGCATGCAGTCACAAATACACATTTTCTACAAAACAAAACTTTTCTGTGTCTTTTGTCAGATGTTCTTTTATTAGCATATATCAGTAGAAAAGGCAATATTCTGCACTACAAGTAGGGTTAAAAATACTGCAATACTCATGTCATTTAGAGGCTATCAGGTCATTTTGAGATTCGAAACCCTGACAATTCTGGATATCAACCTATAATAAAACTTGCTCTCTAAAACCCTTTTGGGAAACTGGTAATAAAAATTTCCTTACCATGGCCTTCCTGTATTTTTCTTTGTATATTTTCAACATCTTCTGTAGTGAGTCCTGCCTTTTTCATTGTCAGCGTGGCCCGCGGACAGCCAGATAAACTACGATGTGAAGTAAACTGACCATTAGAGTGACCAGACCCATCACAACCAGGTGTTGGACATCTGTAATTATACAATATTGAAACAACTCGGAACAAGATAAAACTTAACTCTGCTTATCAACACCATTCACGTGTCGTCTCATTGACAAATTGCAGTGTCGTACAATCAGCTATATCCAAAACAGAAAACACATATCTAACATAGTTAAGAGAATTTAGGAATAAAAAATGTAAATTTCACCAGTGCTTATAAACCAAGAAAGTACATTGTACAAAATGCACTATCTGACATTGATGATTTGAAGTACTCAGGATAGGACTTAATCAAAATAGTATCAGTTTTACCAGTCTACTTCAAATTTAGCAAAAAAAAACTTACACAATGCCGTCAGTCTTGGCACTTGGTCTGTTAAGATATGTAGGAACATTACCAACAACATCTGTTCCCGGCACTCGCAACTTGTATCTGTTAGCTACAGGACAACCAGAGGCACTGAAAAATCAATACTAAAAAAATCAGTTACCTCATGGTACATCAGACACCTCAAAATGGGAAACTACGCCAGATGCCAGGCATGATTGTAGCTATAAAAGGAAAAAATGATAATTATTAAAATGAGAAATACGGAAAATCATTGTACAGCACACACAAATAGAAAGAACACCAGCACAAAAAACACAAAGATGAACACGTTAATTAAGAAGCTTGTTCCACATTGTTCCACTTTTGCATCATAAATAAACAAGAAGTTGTTTGCTTCTAGATACATGAAAAGAGTACAAATTTTATCCAACAAACAACACAACAAGCAATTAAACTTATTTCATAAAAGTAAAAAAGCACAAACATCAGGGACAAATAAGATTAAGCAAATATATCCAGTAGCCAATAGGAACACAATAAACTAACAGAATTTATTTTTCCAACAAGTTTTTAAACTATGTTAATTATATTTAAAAAAATATAATTAACATAGATGCAGATAACATCAGCAACATGAATGCAATTGAACTGAGAAATATCACAAAAAGGAAAATAAACAACTACAAACAGTATGCATAATCCCTGCAGATTTTTTAATACTACTAGATAAATTGCAGGTAAAATTTTCAAATTCAAAATGGCTTCTTGCTTACTTGGGTTTGGAATAGATTTCCTTATGATAGTTGATGCCTTAGTTGATAAGTAAACTTTTGCACATGTCATACCCCAATTTCAACAAGAGGTAGCCACATCTGCTTTTTGCACATAAAGAGATAATTTGAAAATAAACAAACCTAGAAGCCTTGCAAGAAGCCATATAGCAAAGTATAAATTACAACAGTTTACAAGAGATATAATACCATGCCCACAACAGCTGAAATACCTTCTATGTGAGAGATATTTGCCAGTAGCATGACCCGAACCATCACATCCTGGTACAGGACACCTAGAATAATGCCGCAGCGAAGTTAGTAAAACATGCTTTTAGTAAATGAAGTAACATACAAAATCTTTCATCAGGCATTCTAGGTATAAAGCTACTACTAATATCGTTAATCATTGACAACAAACATAACAGTAGTGTTGTATATATTATAAGGAAGCCAGATACATTAGTAATCAACTGTATAAAAATTACAATGTGTAGATTATGTACATAGTTTCAATAGCAGGACTAATACAAAGGGCCTGTTTACAGTACATGAACACAGCGGTCTAAATCTTAAAGCGGCCATGGAGAACAGTGCAGAATGTCTAGCTGCTATTAATCATCCATATAGTCTCTCAAAGAATACTGATTATTAACCTGCGAGCTTATGTGAATCTGACTTTCCAAAAAGTGAATATTGATTCACCTAGTATAGTGGCATGCTCAAATTACTTTACTTATGTTGGCATGTTCACTTAAACCAGCAGGTATGCTGTGCAATTTGGTAATTTGTAAATCATATTAAACTGTAGTGTAAAGGTATTGTGCTATTTATATTAACGAAAATCCTGTTATATATCAAACCAGCAAAAATCAAGAATTCCACTTGCTGAACTGCGATGCTATGCACTAAGTACAACATTTTTCGGAATAATAAAAATTTCCAAGTACCTTTAACCTTTAGCAAACCTACCTAAACCGTCAATTCACACTCACGAACCTGTATCCTACCATGCAAACCCCTTTTCCGGGTTTTGCACAGAAATTCCTGCTACTCGAACAGCAGGTTCGAGTCTCCGGAAATATGTTCAAGTTCCTGGTAACTTACACAAGTCCATGGAAATGACACGGTTAAAGGGTTTGAATGTAGGAAACAGATTGTTGTAACATAGCATCGTAAAAAATGACAAAAACTTTAACAAGAGGTCTGCTGGTGCAGACAGATGCCCATCATATGATGTAGTTCCTTTAGTTGTAAAGCCATCTTTCAATATATAATAGTTTTGAGGTTGATAATAGAGGGAACATGTCAAATGTTTAGTTTAAATGTAAAATAGGTGGTTTTGCTTTGTCTTTCCCGAAATGGCATACCAAATATAAAGCTGATCAGATAAAAACCGAAGCAGT
>JAOXYB010061278.1:0-24955 GCA_028565635.1 Phoronis ovalis
AATTAGAAAATTATAATTTTCACCAATTAAAAATGGTTGGTCTGTTGTTTTCACTTTAGAATTACAAAAGTAAACTACAGATTTTTTTTTTTTTGGTGATATAGGATCAAACACCTGCGACATAAAATAGTGAAACAGACTATACATTAGTGTGGAACAGATTGAAATACTTTATGAAAACAATTTGTTACAAAACAGTTCATTATAGATAAGAAAATGTTTAATTATAAACAAACAATATATGGGTACTTGAAGAAGATATTGTTGAGCATTTATTACTATTTTATATTTGCCATACTCATAACAAGGAGTCCATGTATTTCAAGCAAAATATGTAACTTACGTTTCATAAATAAATGGAATGTTCTACTTGTTTTATTCAATTTTTCGTACTAATTGATTATGCATTCACTTGATGGAGCCACCTATCCCCCAACACAAACATTCTCAGCATGCTGCTTTTTATGAATAAAACACAGAGAACAACATCCTTTTTTATTCACAAAATTCAGCAAGCTGGAAATGTTTGGGTTCATGACCAGTGGCTCCATCAAGTGTATGTAAATAATCTGTTTAAACGATCCAAATTGCTTGACTGCCAAGTAATAATTTGTATACGAAATTACCAGGGAGAGCGACATATAGTGTGTTAATTAAAATATATACAGCATGCCCTAATGACATGCAATTTGTGAGTAGATTTTTTTTCTTCAAATTCATGCCTAAATCTATTCATAGAAATATAATGCTGCATACTATAAGCCCCTAATCTAAAGTAATATAAATATTTAGTGTAAACTTATTTACATATCACATAGTTCAAAATTCTTGAGCAAAACGCAGCAAGAAATGTAAATATTATATACATTTCATTCCATAACCTTAAAACAAAACGAAACAAAGCACTTATATATATTTTTTACAGAAATGAAACTACATTAATATCTTTCACTTCAAGCTCAACATATGGTAACATACAAACCAACTTCACAGTAAGAGCCCAGACCAAATGTATAACTGTCAAACTAAAACTTCCATTTTATTACTGACTTCTTCTTGTCAGATACTATTGTATGATTCATTACGTTTTCGAACAATAACTGACTGTCATGCATACCCTACTATAAAAATTATACCTCAAAGATGCCTTCCCTTCTTTCACCATATGTATTTATGTATATACATTATTATTACCATAGCGATGTATATATTATCTTGCTGTCATTTCAACTATTAATAGATATTTATGCAAAATTGACTTGTGCAAATTCGTTATATCAGCAAAGTAAATGGTAAAAGTGTAATTTTGGTGGAACTACTAAGACTGGAGCCATCTATAGGATAATGGCATAATTAATATAAAACTTACTGAGCTGCAAACCTGAAGGTAAAATTTAGCATTTGTGGGCAGCAGTTAGTTATAGACCATTTGTTATGTTGAAAGACAGTTATTTTAATAACTGCATGATTAGAGAGTTTGGGAGCCCCCTTTAATATAGTAGACAAATACAAATACAAAGTAATGTACTTCTAAAATACAATGAAAATTTTAAAACTGTTCAGCAGAAATTACATACTTGAGATAGAGGCCATTAGTGACCAACAGTACACTTATTACCATCATCAATAACGAAGAATATCGACTTTGCTGTCTGTTGGTGTTAAAGCCTCCAAGTGTTCTGCATGTATTTCTGCTAATTGTCTTTCGTATCCATGTAAACAGTCATCAAGCTTTCCTATGCATTTCTCACAAATGACATCTGGTGGCAATTTGGGTTCATATGGTCGTTTGTGCTGACTAAGCGTTCTTGGTCGAAGATTTGCATTGGCTGGTAAATACCAACTGGTAAGAAGGAAAAACAAAATCGTTATGCTAAAAATTTAACAGATTTTTATGAAATTTATGTGGTCTTCTATGTTATATCAGGTGTTAGCATGTTCTGAGAGGAGAGGAATGATGCTGCGGTAGTTTAAGCTGTCAAAATACAACCAATCCCACAATCCCATTTTATGAAAGAATTATACAAATGCATGGAGAATTGCATGATTATATATACATTTACGACAGCTGAATTGTGAGAACAATCAAGGATGTGAGCATTGGCACCACTTATTGCATGCATCACTCACTCAATCCACTTCATCACGAGGGGACATAAGATTGGTTTGAATTCATTTGACACAATCACAAAAATAAAGCATCCTGCTGTGCAACTGATCAACTTAAAGACTGGCAGTTGGTATTATTACAATTTAACCAACCACATGAACTCTGGAGTCAATTTAGGTCATTTTCAGTCAACTATCAATGAACTATGTCACCAAAACTAGCTGTTGAAGAAATATAGTATAAACAACAGTATTTTATCAGCTTAATTAGAATTGCAAGCACCATGTATTGTGTCACATTTAGAGGATCAGTGTTTTCTGATCATATCCTACATAGTTGTTGACATGTACTGAATTCAGCTTGCAAAACAATAATATCTTTGAACTCCAAAAATTACATGCTGAATTTTGGCTTGCTTACAAGTACATTATTGTACAGTGCGGCTTGGAACCACAGTCAATGTTTTGGTGAGACACAGTAAGCTGACAAGTTTCAACATGTTAGCCAAAGTTAATGTGGGGTGGGAATAAAGCAGAGCTTCTTACGTGCATGCAATCTGGCTAACTTCAAATAGATATGGTATGAACACATATGCTACAACAAGTTTTGTAGGGATTATTTATAATGAGTGTGATTAATGTGTCAGTTATTAACTCAAGCAGAGCCAGGGAGGATAACAAGTCCAGTTAGAAAGCATTTAGGAGCAAATAAAGTAAAATTTATTACAAGCAACAAAAGTTAAAAGAATAATAACCTCTGGTTCACTACAATGCAAAAGGTGACTTTAAATGTTGCAATTTCTTGATCAAAAAGAGCATAACTTTCTTTTTCAAAAAAAAATCAGTATGTTGTAACAATTTCGCACCAATTGCATCACCGTGTCATATTATATTACATGTTACAGTGTCGCAAATAAAAAATAAAGTGTGCATCAACTGAAGGCAAAAGCACCCATAACCATGAGACAGGAGAAAGTCAAATCAAAGGGCGCAATGAATTAATAATAAATAGAAATATACATGAACTCAACAGTGAATGTACTTTACAAAGCAATATAAGTGACAATGCATTTAGTAACAAGCACATTGTTTAATTACAATTTAAAATTATAAAATTAAAATAAGAGCTTAATTTATCAAATGCAAAAAGATAATGTTAGTGCCCAAGCAAGTACTAAATGAATTAAAACTATGCAAATAACTACAGCTGTTGCCAATCATCCAAATACTCCATTTAGGTATTAGCTTGGGTATTATTTTTGAGTACTAGTCACAAGATTCATCAGGAGGTATAGAGCAGTATTTTAAACATAGAAATCAAATAGATTTTTTGTGTAATTTGAGCTTCACTTTTCAACATTTTTAGTATACACTTGGTCTAAAATTTTAATCCACAGAAGCATAATTACACCCAATAAAATTATTGAAAACATCCCCTCAGGGCATGATCCCACCTGTATATTATACCCCATGAATTCTCAGACCCTAGACTACACAATGATGTATTTGAGTTATATCTATTTTTAGGTACAAGTCTACTATCGTCACATGCATAACTAGACAAAGATACATTAGAATGACATCTTGGGAGCATTCCTAACCTTCTTACTCCTCCAGTGGAATATGCTGAGTTTGCTGGATATTTTTCTTTTACAGTTGATACTTCCAACTCAGGAGAAGTGACGCTTAAAATATTATGGAAACTACGCCTATCTATCCCTGCAGCTACAACAGATAACAACATGGAATCGATATACTTATTGCTTTTCATTGCACCCATCCTCAATATGCCTAAGAATTGCAGTTTTAAAAAAGACTAACATATTATAGCAGAGCACTATAACCAGTGCAAACATTTGTTACATACATTTCTTGATCTCACCAAATTGTAATTTTGTTCTAGAATTAACTTCAAACTACAAACAAGTTTTTTTTGTGGAATTATTTTTTTACGGCATAACAATTTTAGTCTGTTGTGTGTCAGTTGCAAGTGTTGTTCTTAATAACAATCAACATCTGTACATTTCAGTCACACAAAAATGTTAACCTGCTATAGCTTCATAGGCTAATGAGGATGGTGTTTCAATGTGAGGTATTCTTGCTCTGTGGAAACTTCGAACAGCACCTTAGGAGAAAATTGAATAATTCACAAGTTTTATACAACAATATATATAAGATATGGAAATAGTATTACATCCTGTTCTCATAAAACTAATTTTAACCACCTACGCCATACTTCTAGTGAACAGATATATTACTTTTGACTAAATACCAGAAATCTGAAGCAATAACCTTGTAAACACTACATCATGCATAGTATAATAATATTCTGTATAAATGGAGTGGTATGTAAAATACACCTGGCCTTGTTTTCAACGAGTGCAAAAACAAATCTGAATCATTTACTAAATAAATATTATTGGTCGTTTTGTTTTAAATACAAAACCCAAAAATCAACGATCTTGCATTTTTAATGACATATGCTGATCACCAATTTTCATGTTATGTGATATAAACAAACACAGCTATAGGGTTTTTAACCATCTTGTGAAGACCTGCATATCAATATATTATGTTTTGTTTAGATCCTGTTTTTTTTCCTGTAATTCTTTTGCATTCATTTTCAAAATCGTTCGGTATAACTCACCACCTGAATATGGCCGCTCAAACCCTTCCCTTATATATCCAGGCACAAATGCTATTGGAGGCCTTGCATTCACCTCCTGTTGATGCAAGTTTCTTCCTGCACCAAGCCACTGAGTGGCATTTTGTGATGGCACAGGGTGCTGGTTCTCTGGGGTCACTGATCGCTGGGGTGGTGGTGTTTTGGGTCGTCCTAGAAATAATAATAAAAGCAATTTAAAAAAGAGAAATAATTTTATATTATACTGCTTACCTAAAATTGTCTATAATAAATGTATTGCAATGTTTTCCTTAAATACACCAATCATTATATTGTTTCTAATAGACATCACCTGACAGCTCAAATGAACAGTAAACATCCACTCTCCAATAAATGTCATAAGTCGGCCATTACAAAGTATTAAATATTTCTTCCAATTAGGACCTTTTTGAATCATTATGATTAAAATATCATATTTTTTGCATGAAAATTTAGTAAGTCATTAAACTCTGTGCAGAAGTCAAATATCTGAGAAATTATGGAGTTCTAGCAAATATTGTTACTACATGTAGATGGACACACAAGTCAGCTAATTTTTTCAACATCATTTAGCACATTTAAAATTCTATATTTAAAATCTATATCCGAATTAAATTTCCTAAAACATAAAAGTTGAAATAAAAATATTGCAGAACACTGCAAAATATGATATTTTATTAAAAGTTGAAAGTGTGAAAACTATAGCAAAAGATAAATAAATGAAAAAATAAAATCCATAAAGCATATAAAACTTAAAAAATCAGTGGTATTACAATTAAAAAGCACAGGTTTTGCTTTGGAATTTTTTTTCCTGCAAGCCAGGGTTGCATATTCTCTGGGATATGTTTTGGCATCTTCATCTTTAGAAATGTCAAGAGCCAACATGACAGTCTACTATTAATACTAATGCCTTATGTACTTTAGATGTATATTCTTGCATTTCCATAAATATGCAGAATAATCTGAGACCTAACTGCTGATGTAGGGTTTTAAAAATTGCAGAAAATAGGAGCAAGGCCTTTTAGAAAATATTGCAAAAGGGAAAATATTATAATAACATATTCTGGTTATTAAATGTTTTCACTTTTGTTTAGAACAGTTGTGTGGCTTTGTTGAAGAAATTTGAATAGAAGAGACATGTTAAACTAAGGCATCCCATGAGGGACATCCCCTTTTCCACAAAAGCATAGAGCAAATCTCTTGGTCTACCTACTTCAAATGATTTTTGTCTTTTCACTGAACAATTTAATACAGAAACTGCCATTGGGGTATCAGGATCTAGGAGCTAACAGAATTAAAGTTACATTCACCAACAAAGTCACACATAAGTAAAATAGTGGGTGATAGGCAGTGTAATGATACAGTTGACAGGACAACATGCAGAAGCAGTATCTTGCTATCATTTGAAGCCATCCAGTGAAGGTATAACAAGGTACAAATAAGGTATAACAAGGTACAAATAAGGTATAACAAGGTACAAATAAGGTATAACAAGGTACAAATAAGGTATAAAATGTCATTTTCCAACACCAGGAATACTGTTGAGTGTCTCACCTGGTGTTTCCTCTGATTTTTGAATAGTCTGCTCTTTAGCTGCTAAATAGTCAACAAACATACATGTCATGCTTCTAACATCTAGTATTTAAGATAAGCATGTTTACACTGCACTATTATAAACTATGTCACAGAACATTATTTACATAATCAAATGGATAAAGTTCGATCAATCATGCAAGTCATGGGTAATGTCTCCTCAAGAGTTATACCATCATCTTAGTTTATTTATTTATGCAATATTGCTCTTCTTGCTAACTTCTAGTAAATTTTTGTCCAATAATGTTACAATCTTGAATGTTTTTAAAATGAACTAGCATTACATAATAATAGTTGCAAGACGATTCTGGAATGAAACCATGCGTCTTTAGTATAACACTAAAACTACAAATGTTCTACTTTTAACACACACAATATACATCCTTCATAGAATTCAGGATTGCAGTTCCTTGTTTACCTTGCTGTTCAGCAGTTGTTCGTTTCCACGCCTCCGTTCTCTGTTTTTGATACATTGTAATATCATCCTCTGTTCTGGGGCTTCTATGACTGTTCTGGTCAATTATAAATCTATATGCTTCTACAGCAGTCACTGGACGTGGAGGTTTTGAAACAAATCCAACCCTTTAAATGAACACAAATGATAAGCGAAACACTGAACACACTCAAAGAAAATGTCTACAAAAACCAGAGCTTCCTTTTGGTACTTATGGATGATAAGTATATGGACATACTATACAGATCAATGGTTCAGTGTGTTGATAATGCTTTTAATACTTCCTGACAAATTGAATACTTCAACAGTACACTGCTGTACACGTACTCTAATGAACTCAGGAATACTAGCTTTACTAGGTTTTATTTCAGGCATTTTATTTTATTTTGCTTTTTTGTCTTTAAAGTATTTGTCAATTTAATTTAGTTTAATTTTTTTATAAAATTATTTAATACTTTAAACTGATGTACATGTACATATATGCAGATATTGTTAAGACTGTAAGTAAAACTAAAAACTTATGAAGTGTCTGTAACAACATACGTATTGTCATCGGTTATTTTTATCCTACAAGTTATAACTCTTATTGCCAGTACATAACCTTATTTTTATTATGCTTTACATATTCATACTTTACCTAGGTGAACCTCTTAACAATTTAGGATTACGCTGACTTTGTCTAGCTATCATATGATGTTCAAATCCATGTGGAGAGTTAGGAGGTGGAATGTGAATGTTTTTTGTTGATAATAATTCTGTCCGTGTTGACTCTACCACATCCTCCTGCATATCATCTGGTAGTCGTATCACTACAGGATTTGCTGCTTGTTTTTCGGAATCTGGGGTACTGGTTCGTGAAGCCATTTTTACATTTCCTGAATATTTACTGTTCAAAGACTGAGGTCGGGAATCTTGGGATGTGTTACAAGTAGCTTTAGTTGTTGTAGGTCCAAATATTTCAGAATGAAGATCGTGTAGCTCAGTTTCATCACCAGATAATAAACTTGCACGATCGTCTTCAACAGCTAGTGTATCAGTATGAGTTTTCTTCCTGTAATGCAAATCAGTTTTTACAGTAATTATTACATACTGGACGTATAATTGCTGACTGATAAACCAGTGGGTTCAAATCATAGCATAACCACTGGCCCGGGGAAGATCTTGCATAAATGTATCAATAAAATAATTAACATTGTAAAATCTGGAAGAAATAACAAAAAGAAATACAGTATAGTATTGCTATAATTATACAAAAAATTGTTTGTCAATGATTTAGTATCAATAATTTCTTGACAAATCTTAACTTAGAAAGCACAATTTAGTCCCAACTCGTCCAGAGAGGCTTTCAGGTAACTTATTAATCATTATGATAAATAAAAGTATACCTAACTGTTTCACTTTTACTTATTTAGTCACACTTGCCATAAAGAAACTTACCCTTTAGCAGAGGATGGTTCTTCTATGCTTGATGACTCAGCAGGTTTTGTTAGTGACCCTGACGATGGTGTCACTCTCTACAAAACAAAAGAAGAAATATTAGTATTATAATAATAGAACTGTACCAAAATGTTCCATATATGCTCACAATCACAACGGTACCTTACAAAACTCAAGTATGGTTACTGACCTGTCAAGCTTAAATTTAACCTATTGAGCAAAAACTAAAAAACCTGGAAATATATCAAAGTTTTCCTAAATTCTTCATCATACAGTGCTTGTGACAGTGCCATATATTCTTTAGTTTCATAAACAAACTTAAATTCACAGATGTACGTGGCCACTATGTTATAACACTGTGCACATAAATTTCCTGATTTTTGAATAAAATATATTAGAAACTGCAAATATTAAAATATAAATTAATTAGTTTGAATGTTTTAAACTATTGTCTAGAAGCCTTACAGACCAAACTTATGTTGTTATTACTCTGCCCAAACATTTTAAAATGCAATCACATGGTGGAGTAATCTACATGTAGTTGCTGTTCAATTCTGTTCTTATAAAATTATATACAACTAGGACTAAGCAACAAAAACTAATTTAATTAAACTTTCTGTACCAAGCCTGTGTTTGCCATTTGTCCAGTAACATTCCTAACAGCACTTCTTATGCTGTCATACAGGGGACTATCAAGTGTTATACCTTCCAGTTGACTTTCATTTGTCTATAAAGTAATAAAATAAATATTAAGCAAGCATAAAACTTCATTCAGTTCTGGCAAACATTCAAAACATAACTACACATTTCACCACATGCAAAACAACAATTAGTAAGAGTAAAAATTTACAAATAAGTCTTTCAATGCTGTACGTTGTTTTATATATCTCACAGTAGCTTCAAAGCAATGTGGTATTTTCTGAACACTAGATGTCACTAGTTACAGAGTACTCTGTGCTCTTGTTTATAGTTGCTGCAGTTCGACAGTTGAATTTCATGCCCTGTATTCAGTGATGCGTATACACTGTATGATCATAGACCAATTTGTAGCTGTTGCAAGCTAATTTGATTCAGTTTTTGAAAACATATTTTTTTATTGGTTACTTAATTTTATGAGAAATAATATTTACCCATACTTCATCAGTAGACAGCATCACAATTTGACAATACTTTCTTTATATATAAAAATGTACTTAGCAACAGAAAAGATGTTAGGGAAACAAAAAGACAACAAGTGTCAATGAAGTTAATGGTCACAAATCACTTCTAACTAAATAACAAGTTATTTTACTTAATATTAAAAATCCTAAAAACAATAGTCCAAAATCGGATACCAATTAAAGTCGTGAGTACATTCAATTACCTGGTGATGCACTTTTGTTTTAGTCTTTTTTTCAGGAAGTTTGAAAGTTACCTAGTTAGACATAGATAAATGTGGCAGGTGGCAGAGATCAGAAATGACAGGAATGCAAGTCTATAGTAATATTTAAGAGCAGTGATAAGTTAAGAGATTTGAAAAAAAAGCTGGATATAAAACTGTTTCCTTACAGTGCAAACAAAAATTGTGGTAAGACACAATGAAATTAGAAACAGTTAGATAGCAAATTTTTTATATTCACTTATAAAGATAAAATTTCTGAAACCAAAACACCATGTTCTGTATCTGCTATTTGGAACAAACCTTGGACCTTTTCCGTCTTGTTTTAGAGAATAGTTGATCTTCAGATTCTGTCAGTTGCTGTTGTTCATTTTTATTAGATCCGGTTGCCAGTAGAACGGAGCCAGTTAACACATTTTTATTTAGTTCCATCTTTATATCAAGCTTCTCACAAAGTAGACTGGACATCGGACGAGGAAATTCTTTCGTCTAAGCAAAAAAAATAGGGGACACCTTTATAGCAAACCAAAACATTTCATGTTAAGTTAATTCAGCATATAGAGGAAAACTGATATTAGTTGGATCACATTTTATTTTTACTGAAAGTAAATAAAGAGGGTGAAGATTTTTTTCTCTAAAAACTAAACATGGAAGCTAATAGAGATATCTAAATGTGTTGAGTTTTGTATTAATTTTATTGATCATAATGATTTCAGTCAGTTACAGAACAAATCTTTGGATATAATGGAACACATTTAAGTGGGTCTCAACTAAAATAACCTGTAAATATCCTTGGTGTGAATAAGGCATGTACTGGACATATTTTAAGAAAACATTTTCGTGAATATTCTAATTTAATCTAAGATGTACAGTGAGCCTACATTTCCTTTTTTGTCAGTAAGAACATCATTCTCGTTAGGACCTATCTTCTTCTTGGTATTTGTTGGAGTACCGAGAGACACCTGTGCCTGTTCAAATGTTATCCTGCAAAAGCAAAAAAAAAAATTCATCGTTCTTCAAACTCTACTTACTGCTCCACAATCTACGATATATTTTTTCAGATCCTAAGATCTAAAGACATGCTGAACACCAAAAAGAAACTTTCTAAAAAGTTAATTTCAAATGCATGGTGACACTCATTCTTGATACTTCTTTATCAATGTCTGTGGCTACTACCTGTCCCCAATAGATCCCTTTGGTCTCCAGTAGTGACCAGGTTCATCCCATACAGCATCTCCCATGTCCACATATACAAAATGGTCTTCAATATGTTTTCCTGTATTTAGCACAGCTCCATTAGGTACTACAACATTTACAAAAGAACATAATTACATTGTTAACAAAGCATTATCTTAGTAAAAAGCAAAATGCTTTAAACAATAAGATGTCATATTATTCCAGGTAAAATCTTCCCTTTCTACAATTAATATATCTGAGATCACTTCATAACAAAATATAACAATCACGTTTTATTATATATTATTGTCATTTCATGCATAATGCACAACTTACCAGCCACACGTCTAAAAGTAAAAACAATCTTATACTCTTCTGTTGGTAATACAGTCTACTCAAAAAATTATTGCTGGTGATGAGAAATGGCAAACTATTTATAGTCGGGGAAACATGAGCATCTGATAAATAAAACTTTACTTTATGAATCATCTGAGCATGACGAGGTACCCATAAGGGGCATTCACACCTTTTTATAGCTTTATAAGATGTTATTTTAAAAAAATTGAGTTAATTTCCTTGCAATGAGAGCAGTATCTTATTAACTCTTATAAACAGAATCTGATAATCACTGCCTCTGAATTATGTTCCTGGATCTGTTGTTCACAGGTGTGAATTCCCTTAATGGGTGCCTCATCACACTCTGATGATTCAAGAAGTAGGTAAACATTTATCGGACGCTTATGCGGCTTATGGTTCCTCGAATGTAAAACTATTTTAAAAAAGTGTCATCAAAAGTGTAAATATCCAATGGAAATTGCACAATTGAAAGTCTAACATGGCTGTAACAGCAACAAAGACCAAATATAACATCACTGTTTTGTAACTATAGACCTAGAACAGGTTTAATTACGTACCAGGAACTATATCCATCTGTACCAGAGCTATATCATGTTCAGGAAGTGAGATTATTTTTGCTTCTTGCTGTGGTCCCAGGAGAATTCTTTCTCCTAAAACTGTCAGAAAAAAAATTGCATATTTGAGTAAATACATTTTAATTAGTGGAAAGATTGTTAAACATCATAAGTTCATCTCCATCTGATAAAACTGTCCATCTGCAATTTGATTATATATTATACAGTTTTCGCACATGTAGCACTGGATACTAAAATGTATGTTTTCATACACAGTATATCCATTATTTCACTAAGGACAAATTTAAGTTTTAATGAAGAGTATAATAGTATCTATGTGCAACTTAATTTTAACTTACCTGGCACTCTGAATTTAACAGGTTTGGCACTAATGACACGTGGTGGACGTTTATCCGGACTTTTTCTCCCTGACGTATGAAATTCTGCTTTATACAGTGGACTGGATTGAGGCCTTCGTGGTAACGCTCGCTTTGTCTGTGAAATTAATTCATAAGATGCATATAGTAATTATGTGAAATTAAATTAAAGAACGTTTCTGATTCATAACAAAACCGATGTTTCCACTACAAAATAATATACAGTATAAGAAATTGGGAAAGGATTTTTAAATTTTATTTTCAACAGTACTTTGTCAAGCACAGACAAATAAAAAATATTTTGTAACAATATTCTTCATTAACATATTTTTGTCTAGTTTAAATTGTTTAGTGATAATTTTAATAATTTGTGTTAAGTCCTTTACTCGCAATAATGGCCTTAATTCAATCTGGCATGAAATTCTCACGATGTTTCAAAATGATGTTTTCAAGTCTGTCTATGCTTTGTTTATGTGTCACTTGAAATGTTCAATTGTCCAATGCTTGGAATTTTTGTATATTTCATAGTACAGACACATTGGGGTTTAAGTATGGACTATTTGCATGGCCAAGCTTCTTCTCGTACAAAGTGCACAGAATATTACAACACTAATTCAGGGCACTAGTGCCAGTTTAAGATGTAACAAATGTTACTCTTACCCCTAAAACACTGTCTGCTTGAGTAGGATGTGGTTTAATAGTGGTTCTTTTAAATAAAGTTTGAGCATGTTGTTGTACAATTCTTAAGACATACTCAGCAGCAGTTTCATACAATTTCTTTGCATCTACCTACAGAAAAAAATACTATTATCAGCATTATAATAATACACATAGGATAGTTATGCTTACTTAACTTTGTATGAAATAGTACAATTATACTACCTGGTATAAGAAATAAATAAAATAATAATTGAGGTAAAAGTAAACAGACAGGAAATATATTATTATAACATTTAACTAAGTATTTCTTCAATAGTTGTGGCCAACTTCCTTTTCAATTGCACACAGGCCACTTAGATTTTAGGAGTTTGATAGGAATAAAGAAAAACATTTGTTTGTAATATCATGTCATCTTCACTTCAGGCACAGAAATATTTCAGATATTTAATATTTAAAGATGACACATTATTATAAAGCATTCATTACCCCTTCGTTTCTCGCTAAATCCATTACACTCACAACTTTGCGTGCACAATCATAATCATCTGTTGCGGTAGCTAATAAATTAATCATACCTGAAATAAATAATTATTATTCAGTTAAGTAAACAAATAAAAGATTACAGTGGTACATCAAATATCAAAATAAAATGAATGTTTGGTTTCACAGATTACGAACAATGTGAACCGCCTATGAGCAGTTGTAGAGCAAAATTTACTATAATTAGTAACTAATATTAGAATACCCCTGATAATCAAGTTGCAGTTTACTAGTGAGCTTATTTATGTAAAAGTATCAGCACCCTTGTGACAAAATAGTCCATAATTTATTACGAGATCCAGGTTATGCTGCTGTAACATTCTCCGCGCTGCAGAGACATAGAAAACATTTCATTTACACTCACCAATATCTTTGTCAATGAATTGAAAAAATGTTGGCACAATACATAACAACTGCACAATCTCTGAAGCCAATAAGCACCTGTAATCTTTGTACCTGCAAAAAGATAAAAGATTCCAATAAATGAATACACAGTCATAAATATTATAACACAAACATACAAATAGATCTGATTACTTCTTCATTATCATGATGCATGCACATGATGTAAACATGTAGATTCTAAAATTATAAAACTTAATTTAATTCATATTTATTATTGGAAGTTAATATAGAATTTTATTGTCTGTCCAAGTATATTCACACATTTATATCATTTCTAGAACTTGTATGTGAATACGGCTAAATAAATAAACATTATTATTTAAAAAACGGACTTACACATTACTCTGTTTAGTTGAATTTGAAGTATCTGGCTTTCGGTCTGAATAACATAACTTAGCTAACTCTGACACAGTATAATACAGACATAAATAAAGACGATTATACAACCCTCCATCCTAAAAACAAAATAAGCAGTAGATAACTATATAATTATAGTTAAATCTGTAGGACATGCTTGAGTGTACAACTGTAGTTTATTGTAACAATTCACTTAAATGGAAATGGCATGCTACTTTGGGATATGGTTATAAATATGTTGTTGTATAGGCCCAAAAATGCTAACGTTTCATCTGTTAATAATTACCGCACAACCTTAGATCTTAAATTAAAATTAGATTCACAGAAACAGAAAATTACTTAATATCGCTTAAGAATTGGTTTATACCTCATTCTCATCATTGTCAATTTTTACAGCACTTAGTAGTAAGCAGACAACCAAACAACGGATGTTTCTTGGCAGAAGAAATAAATCCATGGTCCTGGTGTTTCTAAAAAATAATACAAGAAAACATGTATTATTCTACTACAGGCAGACTCACTCCTTTTAAATAGCATAGGTTTACTGCTTAAATCATACCTACCCAGTTGACTGAGCATTTTTGGACATTCAGATGTCTACTGAAAGCAGAGGTGGAAGTTTTTCACAGGAAAATATCTTTAAAACAGGAATTGTAATTATCGTTTAGAAAGTTAATGTTTTGAAGTTATATATTTTGTTATACAGTGCAAGACTTAAAAAAACAAGTTTGCTGTGTAAGCAATTTTTGCTTCTTAGAAGATATTTGTTCATTGTTTTGTAGGCATAATTATAGTAAATCAGCTCAACACATAAATGCCTGAATGGTACACTGAACAATTAAGAAAACAGCATAAAAATATGGAATATTCTAATATAATGTTGAAACTACGGTAAGCCATAAATTTGCAAAACTTCACATTGCAGCAATTAACTTACCCTATTTTGTCTAATTTGGCTATTTCTATTGTTGATTTCACCAATGAAACAGGAAATGCAAATTCTAAGGATGTCTGGAAGTTAAATAAGACAGAGCTTTACGGAATATTGAATTCATTTGTAATATTGAAATCATTTTTGAATTTATATAAAATTTACTTTTCAGATTTATTTAGTAATAATCCATTCATTTTTCGTTTAAAAGAAATAACTAACCCCACATGAATACAACAACAAACAAGAAACACAAAGTATAGCTGCATTCTTTCTTTAAAGCTAAATGTAGGTACGTTTGACTGCGTAAATTCATAAAATTCCGCCTAAGATTAAATAACAGATGTACCACTAATAGCAAAAGCAACATATTGCATCTTTCCCTTTCTTCCGGTCTAAACTCCAGCAGTGACACAAGGAAATCAGGATTGTCTTTCAGTATTTTCCAATTGCTAAAAAGGACAAAAAACAACAAAGCCCACTTAAACTGCAAATATTGAAGAATTCATGAAAATTAATATAAGTTAACGGCAAACACAACACAGGGCAATATGTAATTTAAAATGATCACTTTTGCAATATAAAGACAAATTATTAATGTTGTTGAATTTCTACATTACCAAGTTTAAAAACATAACAACACTATAATATAGAAGTAACTGCAGATCCACACAAATCAGCATATTTTATATTGATGCCTATTTGTCAGTATAAAGCAAATTAAATTAAACCATCAAATTCACTTGTTGGTGAACTTACAACTTTAGTTTCCTATTCAACAATACCATATCTTCTTGAAGGTTGTGGGCTAAATATTTCAATCTCCTACGATCTATGTCTGAAAATTTATTTATAAATTGACATAACTATTATTTTCATCCATGATGTTTCTACAAGTGTACACGAGTAGTATCTAGTATTAACATTGTTTTTTTTTGATGCTCAAACCATATTAAAATTCACATGGAGTGTATATGTGATGAAAGAAATCCAATTACTATCAATTATATTCATTTGTTGCATTAGGTGCAATTTTAATGTGTTAACAAACTTACCTATGTTTAAAGCACCATTTTTAGCAAATCTCATCATACAATGCGTAGCCTGAAGCAAAAAGTATAATTATATGTACATTTTAAAAAAAACAGATCGACAGAAAATTATGTCAAACCAACAGAAACACGGAATGTCTAAATTAATTAATTAATAATAAATTAACAAATTCTTTTTTGCTTCACCTAGTAGGTTATAATATACAATATTAAGCTTTGCAGTAGCAGTCTTTTAAAACACAGCTGATGATAGGAATGCAAGTTACCACAAGATAACAAGTAAGGTCACTTAGTAAATAGTCAAACAAAGTCCTTTTTGACACACTAGAATGCAATACCTAGGTCTAATTTTAAAAATACCCTTCTACTTACCTTTATGCCAAATATACCAGTGACTTCAATTTTCTTGAACTTACTGGGAGTGAATCCACTACTTTTCAATTTGTGTCTCTAAAAAGAGCAACGGAAATGATTTCTATACACTAATTACAAAACTTCCACAAGAACCTTCACATTTAATTTTACTCTGTTTTCAAATCATTTCTGGTCATTTCAGAGAAATCAAATTTTTCTCAAAATATAAATTGAAGTGTTATGTATAACTGATAGAAACCACTTTTTGTGATAAGCACGGAGAGATTCATCAGTCTCACATCTAATAAGTGTCACAATCTTAATTTTACAAACTCACCACAGGGTTTTCAGTAAGTGCTGTGTCATTGAAAAAATACTCCACCTGAAGCCGTTCTGCAGCTAAAACACAAAAATACAATTATGTTAGGCTTGTGTGCTTTTGGAAGTTTAGCATTTGAATTTACAGAATTACTGTACATTATTTAACCAAAATTAGAAACATCTTAGACAGGGCCACTCTTTAAAATGTAGCACTCAACTAACACTTTGTCAAGATCTGACAAAGAACAATGACAAGAGAAATCAGTGTCAGAAAAGTTGCAAATCAATGTGCAATGAATTTATTGAATGAACAAAACTACTAATGGTACAAAAAGATATGCTCTGAGTAAAGAACATTTTTTCTGTTAAACATTTTCAACTTGCTACAACTTTAAAGTTTGTCATTAAATGTGAATTGTTATGTGCATTAACTTACAGGTTACAATTCTGCCATCTAACATCCAAATGTTTGGCAAGCAATCAATGACATGGATCCGATCTAAAAAGAATAAAAGTATGACATTAAATTTTTAAGATTAAAATTTAAAACAAGCACTTTAAAAATAACAAAAAAATGTTCAGCATTGCTACAAAATGTTAATGAAGCCTTTACATAATATTGTGTATAACTTAACATATTCCTGTATTATATGTAATTTCTTTAATGGTTATTTAAAGGAGATAAATGTTCTATTAGGACTTAGACAAAACCTATTAAAAATGTACTTACAATAAGGATCCTTTTCCAATTGTTTGTTGCCATGGAGACATAAATTTAGAATATGTAAATGTCGAATCTTTGCTAATTCTGGCCATGTTAAGTAGTTATTAGATAGCACTAATGTTCCCAAGGCAACAAATCGAGAAAATCCTTCAAGGTTGGCGATCTGTAATACACAAAAATATAGTTGACTTAAAGAACCCTCAGCAAATTTTTCCGCATGATAATAAATATATACAATACATATAAAAAAACTCAGTCTAAGTAAACTCATATTTTGTGTTCTGCTACCTACTCAATATATTCTTTGACGAATGTACATTCATTTAAAGTAGTTCATCTTCTCCAGGGGGTACTCAGGTACCGTCTATGTAGAGGTGTGCTGCTTGAGCGGATTCGGTTTTTTGACCAAATTAGCGGAGGGGATCCGGTTATTTGATCAAAATACCAGAGAGGATTAGGATTTGACCGTATTAGCAGAGTGGATCCGTTTTTTTTGAATAAATAAACTGACTTCATCTGGTTTTTGACTAAATATAAACCAGTTTTCTGAGACATGTAAAATTAGGAATCAGGTTTTTTAGCAAAAAAATTTAGCAATCCGTTATTTTGGCAGAAAAAAATAGTTGAGAGGATCTGGTTTTTAAGTCTGTGCCGTACACCCCTATCAAAAATTTTGTGAAGTATCCCCCATGTCATCTTCTCACACTAGGTGTATCTGATATACACAGATACTCCATCAACATCACATGTAACACACAAGCATCAGTGCCCCTCTAGTGGAAGAATATGGAACTACTTTGATATAGGAGGGAATGTATATTCGTAAAGGAGTTATGGGAACACAGCTGGGAATATAAACTTAGATTGATAAATAAAAAACAAAGAAAGAACAAAGCAGACATGGCACCTCTTAATAATAATTTTAAACTTTTCTGAAACATCTTAAGTATAATCAGTTTTGTTTACAACATATAATCTCGTCATACAGACTGCAATACATTTTATAATAAAAAGTAATCATTGCAGTACAGCAGTAGAGCTTCACTGACAACATTCATGTGAAATAATTTATGCAAAAGACATTTATACACAATAATTAAAGTTTGTTATTGCAAGGAAACTTTTCAAACTATTTTAAGATTATATAATTATGCAAAAGCTTGAAAAATATTGAGCACTATTCATTGTAATATAACCCTTTTACAAAAATAGTAGATTATATCAATAAATATAGCAGGGTTGTGCAAAGAAACATTCCATTACACAATATACATTACAAACACCAGTCACCTTGCTTTTATTCTTTTATCAATATAAGCAAAGCAAGGGAAGAAAGATAGGGATAGTATTCTCAGTGATTTATTCAATTGTATTTGAATATTAAATATTTAAAGTTTTAAGAGTGGATCACTCTATCACGACTACTTGTACCAGGCATCCAAGTATGGACTTATACATAAATATATTAAATATATATTATTTTTAAGGTTAAGAAGAAATTTGAGTACATTTTTGATGTCCCGTCTGATTGACGCTTACATAAAATACAACTTACTTGTAACTGGAAGAAAAAATAAACACAAAAACTTTAAATATATTTTCATGATATTTTGAGCTTGTATAACTAACACAACCACTTCAGACTGCACCCATCTTTTGTGAGCTAGATAATCCTAATATTTTGAATCTGTTCAATCCCTTTGTATCAATTAATCCATAACTTCACATAGCATACAGTAATTTCATACTATCCATGTTTCTGTAAGCTTTTACAGCCATTAAACAAATGTAGAAAGAAGGGTAAAACTATAGTGACATAAATGTGCATAAGGATCTGCCAAGCATAATAAGGGGAATAGGGTAAAACATCCGAATGGTACACAGACTAACAATTACTTGGCGAGTACTATCATTTACATACAGGAGTCAGTATGAAAGTACAAAAATGCCCCAATTTGTTTTATATTAACAATACATTTTTTCCTAAATGGGATTTGTAAATAGGCAAACAGTATAGTTATTTTTTTTAAAATACAAGTTTCAATAGTAATTTTTTTTGTGCTAGACCTAGTTTTAATTTAATACACAAAACCTGCCAGATATTCAAATCCTGATTGATGAATTGTTAAAGAACTTCTAGTTTTATGTGTATAATGAACTAGTTTAAACAATATCATAAAATATTGCAAACAGCATGAAGAGATAATATTCAGAGTTTTTTAAAACATGTCTCAGAATTTTTGAATATACCTTTATATTTAATCTTATAATGTCAAATGTTAATTATGACAAATTTGTGATTAAGTATTACATCTGTAAAACCTAGACACGTTGGAAAATATGTTGAAGTATTAATGAAAATGTATAATGACATCTAGTTAGACTTTACAGTTTTTATGTTACAGTTTTGTTGGTAAAAAGTTATAAAAGTAACAGAAAAATGTAAACTAATATTACAATTATTTTTATACTGATATGACTAATATTTTAGATTTGAAGAAGAATTTATTGTAACTTTATACACCACAGAAGATGCAATCATAATGTACAAAATAAGAACAATAAAATACTTTACTAACAAGTATGCAATAATGTGAAAACAAATGTAAATATTACATTATATAACATTATATAATTATAATCAAAATTATATTATGCCTTGAAATTATTAATGGGTACATGGACCAGTAACTACCACTACTAGGAATTTGTCAATCAACAACAGGCTAGGAGCAATGTACTGATCTCACTAACAACATACCTTATTGTTTCCAAGATCCACATACCACAGTTCCAAGCACTCTTCTAAGTTTTCCACACATTCAATACTGTTATCCCTCAGTATTAATGTCTTCAGTTTTGGACAAGAGTTCAAACTTTCAATAAATACTAAAAAACATAAAAACTATTACAAACCAATACTTTTTACTACTACATAGATTTATATAGAATTAAAAATAATATCATGTATTTTTCTACTTCATACGTGCTGCTAGACCATTGATTGATTGATGTTTTTTATGTAGCAATGGAACCAAAAAGTGATTCAGACCAGAGAGACTTTGGAGCAAAGAATCTAATGAACACAAATAATTTCAAAAGATTCAAAAGCAGCACAACCCATGAAAAGTGGTATAATATTGTTTTCTTTATTTTATTACAGAATCTAACATTAAAACATATAATTTAAAGACAATTGGTAATTTATTTTTAAATAATAAATGGCGAAAAAAATCTTTCTTTTCCTAATGTTGAATACACTAATTTTTTAAACTTTTATTGCAATTCAAGCAGAAGCAACTACAGATGGAGCACAACGTTGTCATATAATTAGTCACTAAAAAAAGTTAAAATTAAATATCAGTGTCAGTAAACTATACAAAGTTAAAAATCAGACTATAAAATCACTTATTAGCATCATCATAACAGACAATAAAATAAAATTCTGTATCCTTGCAGTTTCATTTGATAATAAAATAAATAAACCTACTTAGCGAAAGAAACAATGTTGAGGGTTACAAAATATGACCTCCAAAAACCCCTTATATCCTACACATGGCCAGATCCAATTAACAATCGACCGTCTTTAGAACTATAAAAGAATAGACCAGGAGCACGTATACAGCAGTACGTCTGAAAGTTAATCAATGCCGATATAGCTAGGCTTCTACATGAATTGGCTTGGAGGGCGACTTCCTAATATTACATACAGCAAGGTTCAGCCCTCGCCTTCAAAATCCATCCCTTTCCTGGACTAAAAATACCCACACTCATAAACTGAAAACTTGGAAAAATGCACCCCTTTTTCCCCGGGGGTACTTGATGTTGATTTGGATGGGGAAGTGCCACCGGACCTCAAAAATCATGAAATACCATACCCGAACTTATACGTATGGTAAATTCAAGACCTGAACTTAATTTTTACATCTATGGAAAAATCATGACCCGAACTTATACCTACTGGTTAACACGACCTATGGCAAAACAATATCCTATACTTAAATCTTGGGTAAATGTTTAAATTATGTGCCACGTTTATATCATTTTATCTGTTGGGTAAGGTATATATTCTTCAAATGTAAACACAATGGAATTTTAATCCTTTTTATTTTGTAATCTACACATGCATATATATGTGTGTCCTTGGCCTTTTTTTACATTTCTGCATAAACCAGAAAAAAAAACAAATATACCTACATGACATTATTCCACAACAAACGAAACAGGCTACCCGAGTTTATATCTATAACGTGAAAAGTACTACCCAAAATTATACCGGGAAGGATGAAATAGCGACCTGGTTAAATACCTGTAAGCGTGAAATTGCGACACGAACATGCGGCACATCCCCAGTTGGTAATAAATACACACTATACAAGTACCCCGGGCCTTTTCTGGACCAGCTGGGCAGAAAACATGAAAACCCACCCATTTCCGGGATTTCCTGGACTGAAATGGTGAAAATCGCACCCTTTTCATGAGCCCCCACGGACTGACCAATAGGCAATACATGATACGCAGGGAGTCACGAGTGACCCTCCGATGGTAGGAACAATACTGAAATTCTGTCGGGTGGAAATAATTAACCCCCATAACATTGTTGATGCGACTTTATTGAGCGAACCGACTAAGCAAAAGAATCAAATAAATGCACAATACGTAAAACTCAAAACAACGAGGGCAGCACCGGGTCAGCGATGAAGAAAGAATACTCACCGATTTCCAAGTTGGACAAATCTATGTACTCCGTCTGCTTGAGAGATCCTTTGGCTCTGGCTCGCAGAAACTGTAAGCAAAATAAGTTTGGGATATACAGGCATTATCTTTCGAATATGATACTAGACAATATAGATTAAATTTTTCATGTAAACAAACCTGGGCTGTCAATCTCATAGTTACGCCATGTTCCACGTCCAGGCTACAGTTCACAGTTAGCCGGAGTTAGGCTAGAAGATGTCGTGATGGCGTTGTTCACCCATATTATAAACAATTCTTCGTTCGCCGTTAAAAGTAGTCCATAATTTACAAATGCTTAACATTTAAAAGGTGCAAGGATAAAGTAAATGTTGAAATTCTGTTGTCTTAATTCAAGGCAAATCGTTAATAAAATGCAGTTGTTTTTCAACTGGATAACGAATGCATACAAATGATTGTTTAAAGTATTATACGCGCTCGGCAGAGTAACAGCGGAATATTGCAAATATAACCTTTGACCTGTTCAATCCAGGTAAGAAAATGTATGATACTGTATCATATTGCCATCCTTCATAATTTGAAGATTGTACATAAGACACTTAAATAAAATAAACGACAACATATAGACTGACATCAGTAGTTAGAAACATTAACTGAAATTTATAAATTTATTGCAGTTTAATAGCATAAATCCCTGAGTATAAACAAAGTTTCTACAATCATAAATTGAGGCCCCTCTGCTTATATGTTTCTATGTTAGCTACACATAGAGAAGCCGATTTTCTTCTTTTTTAAATCAAAGGAAATTGATGTTTTATACCACATTTTTGAGCTATTTTCTTGGTTATAATTAATAGTCCCAAGTAATAACAGAGCCAAAGTATTACTCTAAACAACATTTTGAAGTAGTCAAATTAGTCTCTTCTTTTCATGATTTTAAAAGATATTATTATGTACTAGGTTTTATTGTCTTCATTATAAATGGAAGTCATGATGTGCAAAGATACCATTTAATGGATATGGTAAATTTCACAGCAGGTGACAACATATACCTACTTATTAGGATTTAGCATATTTGGGCATGGATAAACTGCCTGGGGGTACTGTCATTCAAAGTCACTATATATATGTGCTGCCAAATTAGGCCCCCTTTTTTCAGCTCCCGCATTTACCGCAAGGTGCTTTTCATGCTTCTCAAAGCCTTATTTACCACAGGGTATGCTTTTTTTGTTGGATATTCACCACAGGGTATATTTTTACAAAATATTCGTTCACCACAGGGTGTATTTCTTGGAAAATGCATTTACAACAGGTATGAAAAATTAATTTAAAAGTTCATAAATTTTTCCATATTTATTTACCACAGGGTACATAATTTACAAGTGAATTTTACACTGGGTATCTATTTCGGGAGAGTTATTTATGACGGTATATTTTTCATTTACGACAAGGTATATTTTTGGTAATCTTTATTTATCACAGGGTCAGGGTCTTTTACCGCCGCACACCTCTACCAACTTTTTTGTCAAGTACCCCTAAGGATAAACTGCCAGTAAATATGCATCAAAAGTTGTTACGGAATTAAATATGAAAATCTGCTTTTGACAAATAAAAATATGTTCATAGTAACGTTATTCCTGTATCTAAAGAAATTAATATTTTGTTAAACTTCAGATTGTATAATAATCTAATTTATAAAAACGTCAAGCCAATATATTTCACTCTGACATTATGCACAGATCTTATGACTGAAAATCACCTAGTTCTGCAGCATAGAAAGTTCCATATGGCAATAGCCAAATTGAGTAAAATAAATATTTGAAACTGAAGGTGTCAATGTTACATTGGATATGTTGGTTGTTTAAATCACAATGCCTTGTTCTCACTAAACTAGTCCTGCAACCATGACCCTACTATGGACAGCCTGCGGCTTGTCCGTAGGGTCCTGACCGCCTCATATCTCAAACCAGCCGAAGTTCAACTAACCTTCACGTGTGTGCAATACATAATATCCATACAATGGATGAACGAACCTTCAAAAGTACATTTTGGATTTTATGCTGTGCTGTTGAATCTTTGATTAAGTTATCTAGATACAGTTGTAAAAGAAGCGGAATATCAAGGAAGCAAACATTTGGGTGGAATTCATTTATTAAATTAAGAAAGTGCTTTCGAACTTCGACTGGTTTGAGATTAATGAGGTAGCCAGTACCCTACGGACAAGGTGTAGGCTGTCCGCAGTAGGGTCATGCTTGCAGGACAATCACTAAACTTGCTCAAGTCAAGTATGTTATTTTAAAACAAGATTAGTTTGAAAAAAATCTTCATAAAACAAAATATTATATTTTCAGTGCTTATATATGCTATACAATCATTCCTCTGCTGTTTACACATGACCCAGCAAACAAAATAAAAAAATTAAGTAATGAATAAATGGATGTTTTATACATAATTAGAACAAAAATTAATACATTTAATATACTAGTCAAAAAAAAAATTTAAAACTTCTGCAAGTGTTTAAGTTCTTAGTATAAAGTCATTAAAGAGCGATCAACTTTCAATCCACTGAACAAGTTTGGTTAGACTGACATCAGTCTTAGAAACATTGATTGGAAGCATTATAGTACTAAAATACATAGAACAGTTGCTAGAATAAACTGGTAAGCTCTTTGCAATTTTGTGCACTATCATATGTTTATGTGGTCTACTGTAATGTATGTTTACGCTTTATAAATAAAAATATTAAGTTGATTAGCTCTTCTTGGAAGATGTGGGTGGCCCTTAAAAGGGCCGTTGGGTTTGAAGTGTACACTTAATTT
>JAOXYB010061279.1:0-10666 GCA_028565635.1 Phoronis ovalis
TATATGTATGATTGCCTTGTTATAATGTGGTAGGAGTCGGATGTACACGTGTATCATGTGAACATACAGATGATGCAAAGGAAGATACGATATTGTATAAGACACTGAACACGTAGGACTAATTCTTAGTAATCGGTACATCACAAGAACCATGTTGCGATTTGTTATCCTCGCCTGTGTGGCAGTAGCCACCCAAGCCCAAAGTAAGTGTGCATCGATTAGATTGAATTTTTACTTAATTACCTTGTCACTGATACTTGTAGTCTAAAGAACACCAAGATAGTGAAATACGCTAAATGTTTTACCGTGCAAGATTTGTGCCGATATTTTTGCTCGCAGTAACCTACGCAGTGTTGTTTTCTAGCTTTCTTAGTTCAAAGTATGTTGCTTGTTCACGTCGTGTATTTTGCCGTAGTAAAGTGTCTTTATTGACGGGGAAATAAAAGCATTGTGCTTGTACTGTATATAGTCATTTTACTGAATGTCATTTGCATTACTTCTACTTCGATTCTTTTCTAATCTAAACATGAAATAAATAACAAAAAAATAATTATTTTGGGATTGCTCTCCTACGCTGGAAAAGCAGAAGTTTGTTACGATAAACAGACTTAACAAACTATGGTATTAAATTATTACAAATGAAGAACTTCAAATACTTATCTCGTAATTGAAATTTCCATAATAAATAAATACAAAAATAATTATATTCAAAAAAGATTATTTGTGGCTTAAAACAAAATAATACTAAAGCCAACGGAGCAACCCAACCTCTGAAAGCTCCGTATATGGAGAAATTGCGAGCAGCTCTACCCGGCCTTTGCTGTAGCTTAAAAAAAGCGGGATTTCTTTTGTTTCTTTAGCAACAAAAAATAAACTTGATTTATATATAATAAAAATAATTTGAGAATTAATTGCCTTTCTGAAGGTGTCTGAGAGTTGAACTAAAAACCTAACCCACTGACAAGCTATATATGGCCGCTATAACTTTCACACCTTCCTAAATTACTCAATTGTCACATATCGCAGCCTGAATACCTTCAGGGTCCGAAACGAAAAGAAATTATTTACTTTCTTATTACTTTTCAAATTAAAAACATATATTTTAATGAATTATTAAATTTGTTCTGGTTATCCTGTTTAAATTCAGAATATAATTGATGAAAATAAGGTAACTAATTACTAAATGTAAACAAATATCATGCTCATGTTAATACTGAGTGTAAATTGAATTACATGATAAATATGGAATTTTCTATCTTTATCAAACGCGAAACATTTCGATTTATTTTGTTGTTAAATTTATAATTCCCGTATTATTCAAACTTAATGAAATTATTGTATCTTGCAGCTTGTATATATACATTTTGTAATGTTAATTTTAAGGTAACTCTTGTGGAGTTGGTACGCATACTCACGATCAACTTCATGATAAATTCATCGTGGGCGGAGATGCTGCCACACCTGGCGCTTGGCCATGGCAGGTAGGTCACATGACGAAAAATCATGAAACTTTTGTATTAAACCTCTAGCTTTTTGATTAATTACTTAATTTTATTAACAACATTTGATTAGTATGTTGTTTTGCTTGCTGCTATTCGTAAATATGCGCCAATTGTACATGCATTATAAAGTTTTTCCTGTTGAATTTCATTTTTCAAATGCACATCATAAGTTTTTACGAAGTTTACTAGACGTGAATAAACAGTACTAATACGTTTCTTTAGATATGTTGAAATTAAAATTGTAATGTTTTTTTTTTAAAGATTTCTCTCGAGAAATACAGTTCCCACATTTGTGGAGGTTCCATAATTGACTCTGAAACCGTTGTTACTGCAGCTCATTGCGTTTCGTAAGCTACTACACATGAATTTATATTTATTACACGGCTGACGTTCTTAAAAATAGTCAATGTGTACAGTATACCTAAAAAAAAAACAATAATAGTAAATAGCGTTTAATAAGTTGCAGTCGGAATTTGTGTAGCTTAGACTCTTTACTAGAATACAACTGGAAGGACAAATCAAATTTTGTTGGCAAAGTAAAAAACGTGTTTTGAAATATAACAAATAACTAAATTCTTCGTAAGAATCATAGAAACAATAACATGAATTAGCATGTCTTATTTCCATGCAGAGGAGGAAAAGCAAGAAACTTCAAAATTCTTGCTGGTGAACACAGTCGAACCTCGAATGAAGGAAATGAAGTGAGAGTCCAGGTTGCCAGTATCACCGTGCACAGTCAGTACAGCGTGAGTATCTGTAAACTGTTACCATTACAAATCAACAAACTCAACTTTCAAGCAAAAAACGAATAAACTATTAAGGGTTTTCTTGGTCTGTGTAAAGAACAATATTTAATTGTACAAACATCTTCGGACACTAGCCCAAGAAAGGTTTCTCTCTCAGATTTTAGTCTTGCAACCTTTAAAGTACCATCAACTTATTTTAAGCTTTATTACATACTAGCATTTGCTGCTTTCATCGAAAAAATGGCTTGCAGTATTTTAAACCTCAATTTTACCCTGTTGCCTGCGTTGGTAAATACTTATCAATATGATTTGAAAACGTATCATTTTATAGTTAAGTCTTATATTTTTCTTAGTAACTACTAACAGTGTTTTAACAGCGGTAGGACACGAGCATTAAACACAAGTCTAATCTGATCAACTGAATGAAAAAAATTATAAAAAATAACATTATAGTACTAAGCAAGTGGGATCCTTATAATAAAGCTGGATTGAAAACTTTGAATATGGTAATATGATTTCACATTCACGTGCTGTTTTCGTTTTGTTTTACAGAGCAGAACTTTAAAACACGATATTGCTATTCTTAGACTTTCTGAACAACTGCAATTCGACGACTTTATTCAGCCCGTGTGCTTGCCAGATTCGACTGACAACTTTGAAAATCAGGATTGTACCGTTACTGGATGGGGTGAAACAGAAGGTGACGGCGGCAAATATTTAAATATAAATCAAGGATACAATTTTATTTAAATATAATTACCAATTTTTAAATTTGTAGTGGTTGGAATATTTTTAGAAAGAAGAATTATCTCTCTTCCAATACATTTAATATAGTTTTTACATATCGCTTATTATTTTATATATCGCTTATTATTATATTATATATCGCTTACAGGTACTGGTTCCAATAACGTATTGAGAGAAGTCGTTGTTCCAACTATGACAAATAATGCGTGCGACAATGCTTATCCCGGTGAGCTTCATGGCAGTATGATCTGTGCCGGATACAGCCAAGGTGGCAAGGACTCCTGCCAGGTATTACTTAAGAAACATTTATTGCAGTTTCAGTGTTACAGATCTCCAGGAACTTAAAAATAGGTTCCTTCTCTTGCACACTCGTACCTTAACATTTTAAAGATATCCTCTATAACCACATTTACGTGTATTAAGTAGTGAATATCTTGTGCGTAGCACTGTTTACGCCCCGGGAATTTGCCGGCAAATGTTAATCATCAATTAGCAACTTGAATGTTTTAAAAATATTTTTTACATTCTAAAATTACCACAAATAGTTATCCCTTCTACCCAGATATAATACTTATCGTTTCAGGGAGATTCTGGTGGTCCCATGGTATGTCAGAAGGGTGGTGCCTGGCACTTGGCCGGCGTTGTATCTTGGGGTTATGGATGCGCTGACGCAGGTAATAACAAATAATTAAAAAAATATGTTACATGTTTTTGTTTTAATTCCTTTCTACGAATTTAAATCACTTTGGTTTCATCATTATGTAGGTGTAGAACCAGAATTTAAATCGAATGTTTTGTATTCGAGGTAAGTAAAGCAAATAATACGTCGTATTATAAATCAAGCACTCTTGTCAGGTACACTCCTGAGGATATTTTCCTTGAAGTTTCCACAGGTGCAACAGAATATTTCTTGAGTATCAGTTTCTTAACCCCAAAATTAATTCATTAAAGTAATTTCCGTATACACTTCAAAGTAACTAAATAATTGTACAAAAAATGAAAATACGACACAATCATGTTAATGATTGAATTGTCAGTGAAAGCGCAAGCCACCAACTCCTTGATCAGATGACGACACAATGACGGATGCTTACAGGCTGTCGTCGCCAGATCCTCTAATCCTGAATGAGGAGTGTGCGTTCTGACAAATTGAGCAATCGACGGCTAAATGTCAGTCAAGGAGCATTTTGAAAATGAAGCACAAGACTCATCCGATCCTTCCCGAAATAATTCCATCAATTTTCAAAGAGAGGCATATTATTGTCGAGAACATAACAACCGATAGAATAATCATTTCGGTCCAAATCTTGCATTATTCCGGAGATACTACTGTATTATATTTTTTCATCCGTTTTCTAAGTCTTCGTATTTTGTTGATGTGTACTTAATTATAACTTATAGCTGCCAAATAAAAAGAATATGAAGCAGGTTACTATAATGATATTGTCAGAAACACGCGCGGCCCATTTTCATAACGTTACGTTATTTATGCTTAATAAAGAAATATTACAACAAAGTAAACTGTACCAACATTTGGAATCAAATTTTAACGTGAGTGCATGGTTGACTGTAAGCAAAACACAATAGTTGTGCATCACGTATTTATTCTCTAGCGATGCAAAAAAAGGTATTCAATCGTTCTTAGCTACAGAATCTTATAATAATTGCTTCTGAATCATGTTTCTGGATCTGTTGTTCATAAGTATGCATTCCCTTTAAGTGTACGTGCCTCTTCACCATGACGTAACAGAAGTACACAACATATGAGGATACTTTTTTATGGCTTTATGTAGCACACCAACATATTTTTTTACATGTTTCATGCTTAGATAAAGCATTTGGTAATGTAGCTTGGAAGGCCATCTCTGTTCCCCACTCACCAGTAAGCTGATTTTTTTTAAATTCACCAGCCAGCTAAAAATGCGGGGAATTCTATCTGCCAGCTGAATTTTGCAAAAAAAGTTGTTGTTCCATTGGGTTTCGCACTTAAATGAATCATTTAGTGGTGTTAATGTGGAGAATCAGATCTGTTTCCCATTACCAGCTGGATGTACTGTTTAAGGTTTGCCGGTCAGCCAGACTCGTCTGGGGAACAGATATTATCATAAGAACAGACTCGGATGGGTGCTTCCAAAATAAGGAAACATTCGTCGGACGCTGGCCCCGACAATAATAGTTTCCTACCGGTTCCTACTGTTTATTGTAAGATTAGCACCTCCATCAAACATGGTAACGAATTCTCTCTTCCAGGCAATCCTGGTGTATATTCCCGAGTGACGTACTTGAGACAATGGATTGAATCTAACAGAACTCGATCCACTTCTAAACAAGGAAATGGAAATGGCAAAGGAAATGGCAAAGGAAAGGGTAAACAAGTGCCTCCAGGTCACGCCAAGAAAGACAACTAAATTTGATATCATTGCACTCTGGTCGCATTTCCTAATTCTGTTCAATGTAAAATTATCTGCTACAACTGCTGTTATTTTTACTTACCACAAAAATAAACATTATTCAGTGGTTATAAATAATTAAAGCAGTTTCACCTCTACAATGAGCTATTTTTGTTATCTATTCTGTGTACTTAGAAGCTAGTTAAAACTAATACTGTATCTCTGCAGTTTTCTACACCACATATTCCAAAGAAAAGATATTTTTATTGGTACCATCAATCTGCATTTCTCGTCCATATATAAACTGCTTGCATGAGATGAATACAAACAAAGATCTTAATTCTGCTAAGTTACGGATTCCAAAGCTCTATCATATCCGATTAAGCAGTTTTTTTTGACACTGTTACGTTTGCATAGGTGCACGTTTATAAATGTGCAATGACATCATTAATAAGGTGCACATTATATTGTCGGCTGACGAATGTAATTTTCCTAGCTTGACTTCAGCGTTATGGTCGGGAGACACTCGTCACTTTTTCTGCTTTCCTTGGAAGAGATGAACACAGCTGGACAAAAATAGCCGAACCTGGGCCAAATACTGACTTGATTGAGTGTCCCAATGTTGCTATCATATGGCTATATTCCCTTTTCGCTGTATTGACTTCAAGTAACATTAGGTGTGAAAGATAAGATTGATTTTCAAACATCCACACAACCACCAGTTTTCAGTCACATGGTAATTTGAGAAATAATCTAAGGCTATTTCTATCACTTTTACAAACCGTATAATGATAAATTAGCAAAATTGAAGATGATTTAATATATTATAAACTTGTTTTATTTCTTACACATCCTACGTATTTTTAATCTACAATGAAGTTTTCGTTTTATCCCTATTTGTTTCCTTTATGACATCCATACCATATTTGAGCCTATCTAATGTCATTTGTTGTCCTAGCACTACCATCATTTCTCCTACACTCGGACCTTCCTTCAGACCACTTAACACAGTTCTGAGTAATTTCATCAAATCGGCAAACTTGATGTTCGAGTCTGATGCCAATGCTCTAAATTGTTTAGTTATTTCTTTTTGATCAAAATGTTCTGAATTTGCTGGTATTTGTTCTACCAGTTTAATGGCCGACCGCAAAGTAATTAATGGATCTAATTTTAGACAGTATACTTTGTCTTCTTCAACTGCAGGTAAAATCCACAGATATTCAAACTCAGGTGATACAAGTTCAGATAATTTATAAATTCTATCTTGACTCCAATGTAGCACTGTTTCAATATATTGATCACTCAGCAGATAATGTTGTAGCTTGCTTCCTCCTAACCTTTAAAAGCACAATAAGACGTTTAACAAAATTACAGCAGTATTAACATTTTTTAGCACATTATTCAAATTTTCAACGTAGAATGAAACTGCAAAAAACATTGCCCTGTTCATTAAATAGTAGTCCTTTTGATCTTTTGAATTTCACAATATGCTCATTTCAACAATTATACAGATGTATAGAAACCAAATACACAAGTACTGATGAAATCAGAAATATAGTTAATTTGAACAATAAATAGATTATATACAAATAAATATAACTGAAATCTTTTAAGACAAATAGAAGGAAAAATAACACAGAAAGGTTTGGTTCTCCATCACCAGATGTAGTTACCACCGAGGATGAAGAATATGAGATCACACTGCCTTCATTGTAAGCTTCCTTGTAATATATTACTGCCATAGTTAAACACTTTAAATCTTCATATTATGGAAGTTTAATTAACATTAAAACAACATTTTATCTCTTGCTGTCTTAGTAGCAAAGCAGAAAAAAATTCAAAAACCATACCTGTTATGAAATTTTTCACTGACCATTTGCTTCACTTTTTGTATGAGAAGACATTTTTCTTCTAGAATTTTGAGTTTGCCACAGAGATGTATTCTGTTGAGGCTATCTAGCTTATGTACCTCCAGCTTTCCAGAATTTACTCTAATCTTCTCTAAATTAAACTAAAACAAATAAATTTGTAGATTGGCATAGCAATCGTACATTAAAATTGAAAATCTATCATCTTATAAGTCAAATGGAATGATTTTATGTAATTAATATATTTCTCCACCTAATGGAAGATCAATTTGTGGTTATAACAATTTCATAAATTTACATATACTTAGAATATGACTGACAGCTGCATCTTAATGGTATCATAAACTTGGAAACACCAAAAATGGATGCCTTGCACAAGGCATGGATATGTTATTGGCCTGGTAGGCCTTCATTTCTATAGTAATATGAAGTGGTATAACATGCCTTTTCTGCTAGTTTTTCTAGGGTAAACCCAGCTGTGTCTCTGACATCAAACCCTCCTCCCATATAAGTTACAAAATTCAAAACTGCTTCAGCAAAATATCCTTTCTCTCTAAATTGTTCTACATGAATGTCACCTTGCCTTTTAGATAACTTTGTTCCATCTCTTGAAAAAACAAGGACATTCAAGAATCAAATTAACGAGTACAGAATACTTCTGCTAACTGGTTTTAGTAATTATGTCAGGAGTATTATCGTCGGGGAAACATGAGCATCCGATAAATGTACCTTACTAATATGAATCATCTGAGAGTGATGAGGTACCCACAAGGGGCATTTACACCAAAGTGATGTCAAGAAATATGAAAAAAAAACCCACCAAACTTCACGTTTTATAGCCTTATAGGTTGTTGTTTCAAAAATTTTAACTAATTAATTTCCTTGCGATGAGAACGGTATCTCATTAACTTATATACAGAATCTTATAATCACTGCCTGTGAATTATGTTCCTGGACCTGCTGTTCACAGGTGTGAATTCTCTTAGTGGGTGCCTCATCACGTTCCGATGATTCAAGAAGTAAGTAACATTTATCGGACACTTATGTTTCTCCCGACTATAATGATGATGATAGTGATGATCATGATCATAATATTAAAAAATACAAAATATAAGCACATGTTTCCTATACTGAGTATTTGTTGCAATATATTATATAAGTCTAAAAAAGCCTGAGCTAAAGTCAACGTACGAGTTTAGTAAAAGTGGTAAGTGTCCATATTTTGGTGGCGTCCAACCAAAAGCTTTGTATAACTGTAAGTGTTTAGGTGTTGATGTTTGCCATTCCTAAAAATAAGTCGACAAAGTAAGTAACAATGCAACTTAATGAGAGTGTCAGTCAAAGAAAACATTGCTCCTAATGTTATAGGTAACTTTAAAGTCAAATGTGACGATTGCAGTTTTGTCCTATTAACAGCCAGTGCAATTCTATATCATCAGCATGATAAAGTCTAGACTGTCTATCATCATGAGTCTGATACAACTACAGTGATAAACAATGACAGAATTCTGTCAGAAATGCAAACTGCAAGCCCTTAACAATTAACACTTAAAACAAATGAAGTAAGATAAACTAATGGTGTTAGTACTACTAATGTTACAGCACATGTCATACATATATTACAGTAACATTCTCAAAGTTGTAACACACTGGAACTGCATATTAGCATAAAAAGGCTCGTTTCCATAGCCTTATATAGATACTACTTACAACTCCTCTTAAAACATGTGTAATCTTCATCAGATGGTCGTCTACAACGTTTGCAAAATGGTATGTCGGATATGTGTCTGTTTTCACTAGAATCTAGAAATAATGTAACAAATTAATAAGAACATAATAAATTAAAAGAAACCTTGTAACTAACCTAAGTTATGGTATTTATTTTAGACAGCATATTGCTAGATTTTGTATCAGCAAATTTTTCGATAGAATTTTAGCAAAAGCACCAAAAAAAGCAATTCTCATTAAAATAATTTTCAGAGTGATGATACAAGGACAGTGCTTCAAGTATTTTAACATAGCAAACCAAATTAATTTTATCCATGAAAATGATTACCTATTACATAATACAAACAAGTTTGTTGTTTTTAATTATGACCAAAATATTTCACTATTATTATTTACCGGATCGCTTTCTACATCGGCTATATTGTGCACAGTGTCACCATAAATCAAATCTTGAAAAGGTTCTGAACTATCACCCAGCTGAAAGTTAAATAAATTCTTTTCGATGACATGAAAGAAACAAACCAAAGATAAAACATTAGAAAAATAAATTAGAATTTAGATAATTGAATTTTTTAAATTGCATTTAGCTTAAAAAATGTTTCAATCAACAGCACTTAAAAATGGAACATTGAGTTGATCAGACTATTTTGCTATAAGCACATGACAAAGTGTAGCACCTACTTTTTTGTGTCCCAACACTTATTTAAAACAGCAAGTCCTTCCTCATAAACAAATCAAAATGGACTTTGGAACAAGAAAAATTTAACGTACAGTGTATTGCTGTCATTCACTGAGATATCTGATTTTTTTTTTTGCTGAACATTACCTTTAGCCTAACAACATATGGAGTCTTGGCACTAAGTTTTTCTTGAATTTCTGTTTCACAAAGATTTCTACATTTGTTATCGTATTTAATTGTTTCTTGTCTTCTAGCTGCTTCTTTTCTTAATAACTCTAATCGTTTAGAGGTGCAAAAACAACGATATGCATGACCAGTCTACAAAGGAGAAAAAAGGTATGAAAAATGCAATTATGTTCACAAGTACAAGTGTTGATGTCTACATCCACGTTGATACTGAATCATTTAGCAACGACTAGTTGCAACTGCTGTCTTTTGAAAGACACAGGCCACCTAGCTATAGCTTTAGGGAATCTTCAGTTAATTTGTATAAGTTACAAACGGTATCAATAGTGAAAGAATTAAATGCAAGCTATATGACTGAAAAACAAGGAGATCTGCAATGTAACAAAGAATTGCCACATTGCCCAATGTTAAGTTTTACAGCATTTAAATATTAAAATGTATTACTTGTAACTAGGATATATAAAACTCTTAGAGTTTTATATATCCTAGCTTGTAATAAGTGTAACACTAACAAATAATAATTAAAGTTAAACCTTCAACAATTCCTGAGTTTGTTGTTGGTAGATCGGCAATCGCTGTGACTGCGTATATGGTCCATATGGGCCGCTGTGCCCAGGACCTTCATCTGGTTTGATGCCAGACCACTCCAAAATGTCAACCAATTTTTCTGCTGCACCAGGAACAAGTCTTGTCTGCAAGATTCATGTACATATCAATTACCCTTAAATTCACTCAATTGCTGTCGCTGAAAGGGTCGTTGTCGTAAGGGGTACTACAGAAGTGTACCCAGGGTACAACTTCCGCAAGGCGGTAAACTTCT
>JAOXYB010061290.1:0-10664 GCA_028565635.1 Phoronis ovalis
TAATCCAATTTATTTGCTATAAGCAGTGGGTAGCAATCCAAATTTTTGAATATCGTTACGGTAGCAATCCAAAAAAACACAGTAAAAAGTATACAATCCAAAGCCAAAATTTTCAACTCGGCTGCACACCCCGACCAAAAAATATCCTGAGTACCCCCCGGGGTGTCACCCGGCTGTCACAGCACAGCGGGAGGAAGACTGATCCATTTCTTTCTTGTTCTGAGGAAGAAAGAACTTTGGAGGACATTAAAACATAACACGCGATCGTATAGGTAATTTGTGGCAGTTCACATATTTCCTAAATTGCATGTAATATATATTACGTACTGTTAAAAATATTTTTATTTTTAAGCAAAACTACATGTAAATGTTCAATTGCAGCATCCCTAGTTTGTATAATAGACCCGACTTCAGATAACGGCGCCATTTTTGATTTGCTGTCTGCTTATTCCTTATTCTGTACAGTAAGGCCCGGAATAGAGGTGGCAACTGTTTCGATTTCACTGAATTTAATCTAAATTGATTGCAGAAACGGAACTATAAAAGGTCAGTGAGTACCTCATTTTCATTGTACAGTACTCATTCGAAGTACTAGAAAAAGATTTTTTTATTATTTCAGAAGTGTAACAGATTTTTTAATTTTCCCGCGATCACACGGTTGTGAACTTTCAATTTTTTTTTATAGTTTGTTTTTGACTCATCGATTAACTGTGAAAATGCGTAAATGCATTTTTTTTGTCATTGTAGTACTTTACAAATTAGTTTGAACTTTCAGAGGTTTTCCACACAACAGTGGGCGATTTGTATAATTCTGCGCTTATCGAACTTGTTTTGAGGTTGCTATGACTCCCTGCTGCGCGAGGTTGCACAGTGTCATTGATATGTCGCCAGCAGATGGCTCCAGGATGCACATAACGAAAAAATAATACTATGTTAAGCCATGTATGCACCAATGATGTATTAACCATGTATGCACCAATGATTTTTTTACAATATATTTCTTTTCCAATAATTTTCACAAAAAAATGAATTCATTTATAGTGGATGTTTTGTGCATATGCATAGTCAACAACACAAACATTTCATATCAGCATTTGATTGTTTTTTCAGAAAAAAATATGAATTCCTTCAAGTTTGACACGCAATCCCCAACACAAATGAAATTCCAGCAGACTAGCGATCCCACAGAAGCATCACACAGTTTGTGTTTGTACTATGATAACCAACAGACTGTACCAGCAGACATTGATCTACACTGTTCAGAAACACTAGATTTTTCCCAAGAGTATGAACAAAATCGAGAGAAAGATAAAGACAAAGACACAGAGTTTGACGATCCTTTTGCAGCTGTCAACTGGGAAACAGAAATACCTCGAGAATTAATACCTCCACTGTTAAGTTCCACTCAATCTTCCCAAGGTATGACGAACAGTCAGACTAGTGAATCTGTTCATAGCAGTCAACATTCAGAACAACAAGTCCCTGATTATGATAGTAGCAGTGACATTTATGAATATTTATCATCAAGTCAAGAAAGTAGTGATGGGGAAGCAGACTCTGAATATCTACCTCATCGTCAGTTAAATTCATGTGGGGATGCCATTGTGCCTGACATTTCATTTGAAGAGTGACTGAAGACTAAACCTGTTTTTATATGTTTTTATGCCGTATGGCTCATAGCAACTAGTAAATACTATTGCTTCAAAAGTTTACATTTTTACAAAGGACAGAAAATAGTTAGTGTTCTAGTAAAATATTCATTCCCAATAAAGTTTAACTTTAAAGTTACCCCAAAAATTAATTTAAATAATGATGTAACTGATAACTTTTCTTTATACTTTGAAAGTTTTTAACATAATTTCAGTCTTCATCTATGAAGGCGCCCTCTGGTAGGAATATTTTAAAATAAAGGGTTTTTGCCCTTTTTTTATACTCATAGGTAATAAGTTTCGACACGGAATGAAAAATTTATGCTGAGAAGCTTTAACCTCTTGTTGGTCAAGTTTAAAAAAATTAAAGCTACCTTTGGGGGAGTGAATTAAAAGTTATACTCACTGTATGTAAATAGTCCAAGGTTGTATATATTTTATCATGTATTTATTGTAGAAAATATATTACAAACATATGAAAAATGTTTGGCATATTACACTTACAGCTTTAATAGAAAAAGAGAAATGAAAAAATTGATTAATCTTAGATCAGTTAACTGGTTTGTAATTTGCCAATTAAAAAAGTTACAAGCTCATGGGTCATTTCCAAAAAAACGTAATTGTTAAAACAGTTTTTCTTTGTAATTTGAGATTGCAGTTTCCAAATGAAAATTAAATATTTGGATTTGAATGCTGAACAAAATGGAAAAGGAGAATTTTTCATGAATGATCTAGACTAGCTTTAACTGTTTTGAATGAATTTTTGCTCAGAAAGAATTATGTTTTTGTAATATGAAAAGAGTGGTAAAAAAATAGAAGTACGATCTTCATCTGAAACACACTTTTTTGAATTTAAAAAGAATCATTTTATGATTTGTATATTTCATTGTTCCATTGTTGATTATTATTGTTCTTTGTGATCTGTGATATATATGCTGGTTGATGTTACTTGTTTGTTTTTGCATAGTTATGTAGATTTTTGGGTTTGACCCTACTGTTGTTGACTTTCTTGCTACAGATTTTTTTGATGATATTAATAAAACAGATTTACATTTAAGATGATTTATTTATTTTAGAAAAAGAAAATCATAAACCCACAATCCTCACAGTCACATGATCAATATTGATATACTTCATCCCGCAGCTCCTAGCATTGTTAGCCTTTTTATGTGACGTCACGCAAAGTATGGGGATGCCTGCAGGTTAGTATCAAAAATAGTTCCAAGACCTATGGAATATAGTTTTATACGACTCAAGTATATTTTTTCGTCATTAACGTATACTTAATTCAGTGACTAGAACTGTGTTGAACAGTTTTGACATCTTCGCACTTGGTTTGAAGCATAAGAATTCAATAAGACCATATGAACGACATATTATACGTATTTTGTATGGTGATACACAAGGGACACTAATTCAAACTCCGCAACAGCATTTTATTAAAATAACAAATCACGTCGCTAGTTTGGTATGTTCCACGAAAGTGTTATAGTATTCCCAGTTCGGTTTTATAGATTGTCACTGGATTGGTATCGATTTGCTCTGAAAATCATATGAAATTCTGTTTTTTAATTCTCAATACAAGGTACATGAGCGGGTACGTACTTTTATTTTTCGAAATAGGCCTGTTGGTATTATTCCGCAAGATTAAAAACCTTCGAGGTGATGTCCACTGGTAAGGTACCGTCTGTATACTTCTTATAACTTATTAATTTTATTAAAAACTTTGTTAAATTATGTAGTGAACGTAGAGAACATATAAAAATAGAGTTAAAAATTGGTACTTTATGTTAGCGCGGGAAAACATGCATAAGTGAACTGTCTCGGTCCAAGGAAGGTGCTCATTGTTCCTCTTCACTTGTGTCGATATTTTAAAAATATTTAAGTTCGAAATTGGATTAATTTACTCGAAAAATACTCAGTCAATACAACATGGTAACAGTGAACAGAAATGGTAGTGGAGGACACCGCTCTAGGATAGATAGTCCAAGTCATGCTAACGGCACTTATAATTCGGACAGCGATCCCGAGCCCGGTAAGTACACGTATCATAAGATTTTGTTTTAAATGCGAAATCCACATTTTAACGAGTAGTTCGTACAGGTTTATTAATAAGTATTAATTATCGTATTTTTTTATGTTTTCAGAAGGACAAATGCGTGTTGGATCCGACTACCAAGCAGTTCTGCCTGTGTACAATCCAGGTTAGTGCGTTTTTTTGACACCAGGAGATGCTGCACTTGTTCATTTTTTCTTGACATGTAGTCGACTGTTTATTATTTACCCTTTTCTTGTCATCTTGCGGAGTATAAAAAGAACACAGTTTTGTTGAAATGTCTTTTTTCAGTTTTTTATGATATGTGATAACGATTTTTCATTTACGTAGTGTGAAGCAGCAAGGTGTATATTTTGTGATGCATTTCAAATACATTTTCACAATTAAAATTGAGAATATGGCATTCAGATTGTAATATTATATGTTCCATTTTGGAGAAAAACATTAGTCATTAATCTATACCTACACTTCTAAATTTAAAACATAGAAGCAGTAGCTCTATAGATAGAAATGCAAAGCTACAAAATTGTTTCTTACATTTTTAAAATTTTGTCATATTTAAAGTTATCAGGAAAAATCCACAAAATTAAAAAATTGGATAAATAATGTTAGAAAGAAAGACATATTGCAGTAACAAACATTGTGTAGTCATTGTAAAACTAAATAAACAACTTGAATAACACATTGGTATGGAATGTAGCTAGCTTTATCACGTAAGCGTTTTAAATAAGGAAAATATATTATACCTCTGTACATGAGAAGTAGATTATGTTGCAGTTTGCTAACAGAATTACTAGTTTTATTGAATTGTTGTCTGTGTCACATGATATATTGATAATTGTAATATGAGCCAGAGGCCTTTCGTTACTTAAATACTAACCAAGAAAATTCATAACTTTTAACACTGAAAATAAAATTTTAACAATTTGTCAGATATATTTATAGCTTATATGTAAATTTCACTTTTGTAAGTGAGGCTTTTTCTACTTCAGAGAAGAAAGTTATCGTCAGCTACAAACACAATGTGTCTATAGAAGAACTATTACTTGTAACTTGATTAACCTTTTTTTCTCAGATGTGAAACCTGAAGCTAGAGCAGAAGCCATGTTAGTGTGGGCGCCACCTCATGAATTAAAAGACAGTCAAGGTACAATGTAACCTTAATGTAATTTTCAAAAATCTTGAAGATAACAGTATATGTGCAATAAGACTAAGGTTAACTATACCCAAAACAATGTGATGAACAATTGCTAATTTAGACCTTTTTATTGCCACACATCAACAAAGTTTCTGAAAGTCTCATTGTTTTGAAATGCTTGATTACTGTCTAAGTCATGACATTTGACCTAGAATCAATGATTGATTCTGGATAATGGAAGTATCCGAAGATATATAATATAAAGTATTGCACATAAGCTGCTCTTCTGGCTGGTTATTAATCTAACTGTTTGGAGTCTACTGAGCAGTAGACATTCTGAATCTTAACAGTGGTAAAACTAATACCGGATTTCATCATTAAACTAGTTTTTCAATATGGAGGTTAATGAATTTTGTAAGAGTACTAAATATTTTCTTTGTTATAGTTGACCAGTATGTGAAGCATGCAAAAGATAAGCATAACTACAACATTGAACAGGTAAGCTTATAGTTTGTAAATATAATACATTTGCTGTAGAATACTTTGGCTTGCCAGAATTTTTTTCAACAGTATCACATAACATGTATGCAGCTGTAGGTGTCTTAAGTAACAAAAGTTTAATTGAAGTTGTCAGTATGATCCTGGAGAAAGTATATGATAAGTAATAGAATTTGTGACAAAAAGGTGTACTTGCAATGTCGTAAACCAATTCTGCATAGTGGTACTTGGTATGTATGTAACAGGTGGTACGGGGGACTATTATTATTAAGTTAGTTATAATAGTCCCAGGTGGTACCAAGCTTTAATATCCAAGTTATTAAACAAACAAACTTTATGTTTATGCGTGTCATATACAATCTTTTCAGGCCCTGGGTATGTTGTTTTGGCACAAACACGACATCGAAAAGGCTTTGAGTGATCTGGCCAATTTCACCCCATTCCCAGATGAATGGACTGTAGAAGATAAAGTTTTGTTTGAACAGGCTTTCAGTTTTCATGGCAAAAGCTTTCACCGTATTAGACAAATGGTAAATAAATAATTCTGACGACATCAATGTTTACTTGGATACTCATACACATTAGTTAAAATGTTTAAAATTACGAACTAATTTTTATAGTAATGAGATTTTTTCATAGTCAACTGTTGTGTTCATTTTAAAGTTGTTACAAATTAACTTTTAAAAAGGGACAAGTATGCAAATAATCGCACAGTGTCACGTACCAGAAGGTGTGAAATTGTAATCCATCAAGTCTTCATTCTTGTGATAGATTATTTTCACTATAAGAATTGCCATACCTATTAAACTCCAACTTAGTTTCACACATTTTATTCATTAAATAGCTTCCAGATAAATCAATAGCTGCACTAGTAAAATACTATTACTCGTGGAAGAAAACTCGTACAAGAACTAGTCTAATGGACCGTCAAGCCAGAAGGTTTAATACTCAAGAAGATAATGATAGGTAATAGTTTGCACTTTTGAGTTTTGCATTGTTTAATAAAGATAAAAAGAAGATGTATTTTAGAACTTCTGATAATGGATCTTTTTTGCAGAATTGTCCTATTTAGTAGATATGTAAGCAAGCATTTACTTAAACAGCTACCCTATAGTTTTGTACCTAGCAGCAAAGAAGCAAGAATATTTTTATGTTAAAACTTCTTTGTCTGTGTATGAAGTGCTTCTTTGTACAACCATATTCATATTACTAATGTTATAGCCAACATATATTCATTTATTGCAACTAGCACATATTTACAATGGCTTTGGCAATATTGAATTCTACACTATAACTATAGGATAATACTTTATATAACATGGATATGTTGATATCAAAATACTTGTTATTGTTGAACCCTACTAGTGTAACAGTACAGTGTGTATTGTGCATGTTGTCTGCTTGATGCATTAATTTCTAAATTGTTAATTTATTTTAAAAATTATTATTTAAAGTGCTGATTCTGAGGCAAGTGGTGATAATGATAGTGACATTGCTAACCCAACTCGTGAAAATGGGAAAACAGAGAAAGAAACATGTTCCAACTGTGGCATTGGCTCATCTCAACAACATCCTACACCAAAGGGAAGTCTGTGTAGCACCTGCTATCAATACTGGAGGTATGTGTTCACTGCAGTTTTATTTCAGTTAATTCACTGAGTAAGTTTCTGAAAGCTGTCTTTTCCACTAGATGTTGCTAGTTACTGGACAGTCTGTTCATTCATATTGACAAAATCGTTACTGCTACTATAATTAGGCCCTTTAACTGCACATGCCCAGTATGTAATTGCAAGCATTGTGGAAGATATCTGCTATTATAGTTTCTGGATGTGTCCCACAGTTCGTTAGGAAATAATAGTATAGTAAGAGTCGATCCAGTTGTAAATTGATGCTAATAGTGAGATTGAAATCAGTTTAACTATGAACCAATCAAAATAGTTGAGTGAATTTGCCTAGGTAAAAACATTTCTGTATAACTCATAGCTAAGTTGTATATACTGAACCTCTATTGCTATTTTTACAGGAGGACTGGATTAATGCGACCCAATGTGGGTCCAAGAAAAGAGTCGCATCATCATGGTCACAGTCGCCACAACCCAATAAAAAATCGTCACAAACCACCACGTGGCATGTACATGAATGCTGAAGATGTACAAATGATGGCTAACTCGTTACCAGGACAGGGAGATGCCGTATTGAAAAACCTTGATGCTGAGTTGGTGCAATTAAAACGACAGGTAAAAAGATTTCTTCTAAATCAATTATTTTTATCATGTGTGTTGTAATGTAACATAGAATACTCCATATCTAATATGTCTTGTAATGTTTTCCTACTAAGAATATATTTTAAAAAGAAATTGATTTGATTTATCCTGTATAGGATTCTTCCTTTCTAGTTTTGATACAAGAGGTGTTCTTGTCTTTGATTGGCCAATACAGTTATGACCAAAAAAATTTGGAAGCAGTCAGCATGTTAACTGATACATGTGTGAAGTTGTGCCACATGCTGATAAAAAAAAATGGGTTGAAATTGAATATCTGTTATATCTGCAGGTTATATGTATAATGGGAGGCCTTAGTGTGGTAAATTGTCAAACCATGCTATATTTGACTGAACTTGTACTTTGATGTTTTGCATGATTTGATATTGATAGTTTTATTGATCAGATTCATTATTTTATAGGTCCAAAATAATAAACAAATGCTTGGTGTCCAGAAGCACAAGACAAACACTCATGGTATCCAAATGTACAAAGTACCTGAGGTATATAATCTCATACTGGTTGAGTAATAATTTGTGAGCAAAGCAAATCATAGATGATAATAATATTGTTCTTGATCTAGTTGAATATGTTTGCAGTCATCCAGGTATTAAGCATTAAACTGCCTCTGAGCAAGGTAATCTTTCACATTGAGTCCTGGGAACTGAGCTGTCTTTTAATTCCAGAGTAACACAAAGATAAATCCTCGATGGACAAATGAAGAACTTTTACTTGCTGTGCAAGGAGTAAGAAGATATGGAAAGAATTTTGCTGCCATTGCTGAAACCATTGGAAACAAAACAGAAATGCACATACGTAGTTTTTTTGTAAATTACCGTCGGCGTTACAACCTGGATGAATGCCTTAATGAGTTTGAGATGGAAAATGGAAAGCAGGAAGAATTTGATGATGCTGTGGATATGATGGACATGGAGAAGGTACATAAAACATATTGCTAACATTCTTTTATTCACAGTGAGGTGCCATTGAACTGTTTATGTGGCCTTTAGGTAGACAGTGTTCATAATGCCATACTTTACCGTATGTGACTGAATAAAAGCAAAAAAAAGTGACGTACAGTTAAATTTTATGACTATCTTACATCGGCATATAATTGATGTTCATTTTAGATGGATTCAGACAAGTCGAATAACAGCTCAAATAATGGTAGTGGTGTACCGTCACCTGTCACAGTAACTGACATCAAAGCTGCAGTTGATAATAAAGCTGCAGTTGATAATAAAGCTGCAGTTGATAATAAAGCTGCAGTTGATAATAAAGCTGGTCCTCCACCTCTACTTAAACAACCAGCTGGATCACCTCAAAAAATGTCCATGCAGTCAACAAGGTAACTTTTACTACTAAAAATGCTTTTGAAAGAGAAGGTTAAATTTTCAATTGTAATCCAGATTTCTTCAGATTATGATAGCAAAAACTTTGAAGAATGGAAAGTTGTCAAGTTGTCACTGTTGTTTCTACATTATCCAAATATATGAACTCTGAACTCAGTGCCATGTATATCGAACTAGTAATTTTACTTATCAAAATTATGTTTCACATGATTGTTATGCAACTTATTACTGCTTGTGATCGTGATATTTGTTTTTTATTTAGAGATCAATGTGTTTTTCAGGATCATGGCCAGCATGCACCGACCTCAACCCCCACCACTCATTAAGCCGAACATGTCTTCTGCAGAAAAGCCAGCTGTTACTACAAACTAAAAAATGTTTAACTGGACATATAAGGTGCATGAAAAATGCTGTTCAGATTCAGAACAAGCTAGTATGTACACAGGTTCATAGACCTGTCTATTTACTTCCCCAAAACAGTTTTCTACATATTTGATGTAATTATATGGTATAAAAGTCTGAAAGCAAGGAAATATTGAAACTTGCTTTATATATGATATTAACCAAAAAAAATATTACTTAAATTAGCTATACACTGCCAAAATAAATTGCAATGCAAAGCATTGTGACAGCTTTTTCCTATTATAACTGCACATTTTGACATGAAAAGTATGCCATGTCAAATTGCCAAAAAGACTATTTTGCAGTGTCTTGCCAGTGTGTAGCTAGATCTTTTCAACTTAAAAGATGTGTGTGGTTAGATTTAAGTCTTAAGACATTTTGTACTAATATCTCACTTTTTTCTGAACTGCTGTTAATGGTCGTACTAAGAATGTTTTCAAATGAAAATCAAATTATTGTATTTTTATTTGCGAAAACAATTGTTGCATTTTTTATAATAAATATTTGAATATTAAAAAAAGTTTGGGGTATGGATAAGATCCTATTTTTACAATTACAATGCAAAAATACGTTTTACACTAAATAATTGAACACATTGTTCAGAAAAAAATGACAGACATTAAGATGGTGGTCTTTGGTGAATGGGTGATTTGTATATAATCCTGTTTTGTATAGTATTTATATTAGTAATTTATTGCTGTCCAGTTGGAAATGTGGTATGTTTTCAAGTATTTAATGGCTAGTTAACTATTTATCCTTCATGTTTATTTTAAGTCAGATCTCAGGAGTCATAGTAAACTGTAAGACATGCAACTCAAGGTGCTAGATACTACATGGAACAGTAATGTAAACCGAAATGTTTAGAATGAATGTATGTGACTGTTATTTTTTTTGCTTTTTAATTATTTGCCTGATATATACGTACTGCAACGAAAGAAGTGTGTATAGTTGACCTTAGATTAGTGATAACAATAAACTGGACTTGTACTACTCATACATTCAATTCTTTAATCAATGTTAAAAATGACTTGATCTCGATCTCTGTTTCTCATTTAAGCACATCAACAACTTGTATTCAGCACTGTTTCACAAATTTTACAAATCTACTTTTCCGTGTTAAACATCAAGCATAGCACGGGACAGAAAAAGCGTGGAAGATCAGAGTTCTGGTTATTGCCGGGGTAATCTGACTTAATATCGATTATATCTATGCTTTGAGAAGTGATATATCTGTTATATATTGACATGGATGTGAACAGATTTGTGGTTATAAATAGCTATGTAAATATGTTGGGATATGGTAATTCA
>JAOXYB010061301.1:0-10663 GCA_028565635.1 Phoronis ovalis
TCCGATATCTAATGTATATTCGCAAGGAGCATGGCCGCGGGATGGCGTTGATAATTATCGAAAATATCCAAATTATCCGATAGTCTAATGTAGATTCTCACGAAGTATATGGCCGTGGGGTAAGCCAGCTCGATATTCTTATGAAAATTATCGTTTTGCAGTATCGATTATCGGATATCTAAACTCGATGTTTACATTGATAATTTAGCATCTAAAACTATCGGCAACGATATAAACCGGATAGCGCGCCAAACTCTAGATTTTACCATTCTATTAAAACCAAATGTTTAGTTTGTTGTGTGGTAATATATTTTTCAAGTGTTTTGATTGTCATGTTTTCTGCATAATTTTTGAAGTGTTCTCTGACTGTTCTTTTTTGCTGCCTGTGAAATCCTGTACTAGTAGGTAGGTGTCAGATGCAAAATCTTAGACATACATCTTGAAACTTCAGCTTAAAGAATGTGGTTGTGACCTCATTGACCTAACCCTGTCTTACAAGATCAAGATAAGGCTGGCAAATGCCATATTTTCCTTGGGTGGTGGAAGGAGTTGTTTATTCATCTGGATAATGTTTCCTTAGGGTTATTCCATGTGGAGTTTAAAATATGTATTCTGGAAGCTTTATTTAGTTTGAGAATAACAGTGTACTGCATCATACTTCCACAGCCTGTATTTATAACTGTAAAACAGTGCCACTCAATGCAGTGTTGTTTATAGTATAATACATGTAACAATCATAAAGGTCAAGTGTCTTATCTATGCTACCATTTTTCATGCCAGTTCTATCTTTAAGATGCCTTTTACTATATAATGACTTTGGTGCATTATTGGAATGGTTTGTGTGAACTGTTGTATTGTTATGTGTATGACAAATGCATGGATAATAGGACTTAAATATTATAGTGTATTGCACAATAACAAAGGAAATTGTCTTTTGATAGGATTTCCTAAGATTCCTCTGTTATAAATTGCCAAGAAGGGGTACTTGACAAAAAGTTGGTAGGGGTGTGCTGCCCAAACTAAAACATTCTGACCCTGTGGTAAATAAAGTTCACCAAAAATATACCTTGTTTTGTAAATAACTCTCTTGAAATATATGCCCTGTGTAAAATTCACTTGTAAATTATATAGCCTGTGCTAAAAAAATATGAGAAAATTTAGGGTTTTGATTGTGTTAGAAAATTCCCTTCTTTATATTTACAAACGAAGGTCCTGCATCCCTGACTGCAAAGTATCAGTATGGTATGCCTTAATTAAATGCCAAGCTAATTCCTTGAAATGTCATTGCCAATTTGTAGTTCTAAATGTTTTGTTGATGAACGTGTACATAAAAATCACTGTGGCAATGGTAGGATGAAGCTGAAAAGTATAAAGTAAATATTTAGTTGCAGTTAGAGCAAAGATGCACTTCTAGTTCCTAAATTTGAATATTGCACACCTTAAGAATTTTTGCTAGTTCAATGTCTCCTCTAAAATTGAGCACTCTCTGTCTAAAGTGCAGTACAGGTCACATGTTAGTTACTCTATCATGACAGGTATGTGCTGCAGAATATTATTAATCCAGACATTTTAAAGGGTATGCTTTGATTGGCTGATTTCAACTCTTAATTGCCTTTCCTTTGATTGAAGTCAATGGGGAGGGAACCAGTGGGTTTTGATGAACTTAATATCTTGTAGAAATTTTATATTTTATTATATTTGTAAAAAAAATGGAACCTGACTCAGGTATGGGGTGTGTATTAAGTGTTTCAAATATTTAAAAATAAAAAGTTTCTCAATTAGACTTTAGCATGTGCTGTGTAAAAAGCTAATACTTCAGTCCAAATTGTTTTTCAGGAATTTCATGTTGCATACGTTTTTATCAAGATGGCCAACTCCCCTCGTCCTGGTGTCTGGGCTTTGGAAAGATCTGTGGATCAAGGAAATACATGGAAACCATGGCAATATTTTGCTGATACACCAAGCGATTGTTTTAACTTCTTTGGTGTCCCTGCTTCCAATGCCTTGCGGTCGGACTCCGACGTCATCTGCACAACTGACTACTCTAAAGTTGTGCCATTGGAAGGGGGCGAGGTGAGAGTCTTCAGTATGTACAGTTGTTACAGTAGATTACAATTTTCTTAATTTGCATGAAACAGATACCAGTATACTTTATGCAATTATACAGAACTAGGCTACTATGAAGCAAGAAAATCTTTCTCAGTGGTGGTACCCTGTGAAGGTGTTTACTCTTTACAATGATTCATCATAGTAAATCATGGACCATTTTTCTAACTGAATCTATAATTAAAAGCCAATGTTTTAAAACCTAATTGTGTAAATATCTGTTTCAGATTGTAGTGTCTTTGGTAAATGGTCGTCCAAGTGCAGGTAACTTTTCAGATTCGGCAGAACTGCAGGAGTTCACGACAGCTACCAACATCCGACTGCGTTTGTTACGTACAAAGACACTGTTGGGTCATTTGATGGCAGTTGCTAGGCAAGACCCAACTGTTACTCGAAGGGTGAGTATATAACGCTCTTTGTTTTATAAGTTTCAGTCATATATAGGTACAAATAATGTCACTATATTTATTAAATCCATTCTGTTCTAGGAGAGAGATCATGCATTAATATGGAGTAATATGTAACATGTGTGTACAGTTAGTCCTGCACGCATGACTCCTACTATATAGATTGACTAAAGCTTGTCCGTAGGAGTCATGCCAGCTCCTATGGGCCGAAGTTCGAAAACACTTTCTTAATTAAATAAATGAATTTCACCCAAATTTTTGCTTCTGTCTATTCCTTGACTCTTCCGCTTCTTATACCACCATATCTAAATAACTTAATCAAAGATTCCACAGCACATCAGCATATAATCCAAAATGCACTCTTGATGATCCGTCAATCCATTACTCGGATGTATATACTATTGCACATGCTTGAAGACTAGTCGGACTTCAGCCTATTTGAGATCCATAGTAGGAGTGATGCATGCAGAACTAGTGTATGGTCACATGTTAATTTTAGAAATGCTGAATGTATGGTGTCAACTTTCTTATAATTTATTAGTCTTACATGTATAAGCTACTGCTGTGCGCACATGGCAAAAGTTTGTTGATTTCCATATCTTAGCTCTTAAAACCAGCTTCCTTTGTAGTATTTCTACAGTATAAAAGACATCTCCATTGGTGGGCGTTGTGTGTGTAATGGACACGCTGATGTGTGTGACAAACGTGACCCTTTTAATCAAGCCAAACTGATATGCGACTGTAAACATAACACGTGTGGTGATCACTGCCAGACATGTTGTCCAGGCTTTGTACAGAAAAAATGGCGCAAAGCTAGCATGAATAGCATCAATGCCTGTGAACGTAAGAAACAAATTTCATCCGTTCATAGTAACTATTTCAAGGCAGATGTTGTTACACAAGTCATGGCCTTACATCATTCAGCTGTTATATTATACAAAAAGACATTTAGGCAAAACATCTATATCATCACTAATAATATTGACGAGAAAATATCCTTTATTCATGAAGATTGTAAACAGAGATTCAGTTGCAATTAACAAGTGCTATTATAAAAAATATATTAATTATTCTTCATTTTGTATACTTATTGTGTAATAAACTGAAATGTGTTTAATGGCAAGTTGTATTTCTAGCATGCCAGTGCTTTGGTCATACAAATGAATGTTTCTATGATGAAGTCACAGACAGACAAGGCCTCAGTCTGGATATTAGTGGAAACTATGAGGGTGGTGGTGTTTGTGAAAACTGCCAGGTAAACAGAACTTCGTATTCATTCTCGTATGGCTCAAATATTTTGAAAATTCCTCACCTGTGGAACAACAAATGTATAACTTAAGCTCAAACTTTCTCAGTGTCGATGACCGCATGTGCCAAACTGTATATAGGATATATGAGCTTTCCCTCGATAAAATAAGCTACCTGAAAAGAGATTAGGTAAATTTTTCCCTCCACCTGTGGTCATCAACTTTGATGACGATTGTTTTCTGACGTCAATATTCTATTTGTAAGTTTTAATTTATTGTTTAATAGCAGACGATATTTCTTAAGCATGATCGATGTGGGTAGTTAGCATGCTCCTTGATGTCTCAAAATGTTACCATTTCTATATGGCTAAACACTGTTAAAATTTTGTAAAATTGAGCAGGAGAAATCCAGCTTATCAAACTGCTAAAAGGAATACAATTGCTATGCAATTCCATGTATGAACTTTCTGTATTCAAACTATTAAATGACATTGTGATACATATTAACAGTTAAAAAACCTTTTTCCTAGCACAACACAGAAGGCATTAATTGTGAGAGATGCAAGTTTGGTTATTATAGACCAGCCGGTGTCCCTCTTGATTCTCCCTTTGTTTGTCAGCGTAAGTAATTCTTAATTTTGTCTCAAAATTGCCTGAATTGAGTGAAAGATTTGATTACTGTAGAGTTTGGGCTACAAAATCAAAAGGGCAACCAGTAGAGTAAAAGTATTGATGCTATCTGAGCTCAATGCAGCATGTTGGGTCGGTAGTAAATACCTAGATGACCTGTTGACCTCTGACATAATGAATAAGACTAGTTTGTTTGTACTGTCTGATTTAAAATTCTTTGTCTGCAGTTTTTTGTTTCAGGGTGTATGTTATCCTCCAAATGAACTGCCATTCAGTTCAAGTAATCTTCATTTACTACCGTACCAACTGAATACAAGCTGCAAATCCAAAATATTAACCTGTATCATTGGTTTCTTGCAGCCTGTAACTGTGACATCAATTTCTCTACTGGTGACTGCGAGGCTGAGACTGGCCAGTGTTTTTGTCAACCTGAATATGCCGGCCTTAACTGTGACGAGTAAGTTTAGTATCTGTTACAAACTGGGCACATAAGCAAATCACTTCTTAAATTTTGTGAAAAAATTGTGTAGGTTCACTTTGTTCATTACATTAAAATCATTATCTATTCTGGAACATCATGTGCTAAAGATTTTGGACAGTTTTAATTTATAACTGTTGCTAAATCATCCATTGGTAGGGTTAGAAAGATAACATTGATAATGTTGTGTGGTGATCTAACCTCTCTATTGTGGTTTGAACAAACAAGAATTGTAAAAACGGAAAAATCAACATTATCTCGCAGTTTGTAAACTTTGTTTCTACACATAGACATAGATTGATACCAGTTGAGTAGTTTTGTTTTGGCTATTTTAATTTTGTCAAAATCTAATGTTTATTTTAGATGCAATGTTGGTTATTATGACTACCCCAATTGTATCCCATGTGACTGCAATGTAAATGGTACTCGTGATGGGGTATGCGAAGTTGGCGGTGGACAATGCCCATGCTTACCAGAGTATGCTGGGTTAAACTGCGATCGTTGTGAATCAGGAAGATATGGATTCCCAAAGTGCAATCGTAAGTTGCTGGGACTGTGTTTGTATTAAGTGGGTAGATAATCCAACAACAATTTTCCAAACATATAATGTTATACCAGTTTGTTTATGCGCCTTGTCTTTATTTCTGGAACATGTTGGGTGCAATTATACCTTAGGTGATGACACACTCCTTTGTCCAAATCTGCGCGAAACAACAGTTAAATGCCTTAATAGCAAAACTGTGTAATGGTTAAAGCTTTCAGCAGTAAATATGTTGCAAACTGTTGGAACTATTTTAATGATTTGTGTGTCTGACTGACTAATCTTATATAATAGACATGTAATAATTGGCAACATTAGATTCTACTGCATTTTAAGAACTAGACATTTCTGTTTCTTCATTGAATCTGTTCCTTTATATTCAGCCTGCAACTGTGACTTTGTTGGTTCCCTGAGTACAACGTGCGATGAGTTTACTGGTCAGTGTACCTGTCGCACAAATTTTGGTAGTCTCGACTGTAGTCAGTGTGAAAGCGGTTACTATGGTTATCCCGACTGTACATGTAAGTTACTATGACTTGCAAGTGTCTTAAAAACTATTAAACTATGTTTTACATGTAGCTAATAAAACTGATTGTATGCAAATTCTGAAAAAAAAACTGAAAGAAAAATTTAATTTGGAAATAACTGAACTGTAATCTTGTGAAGGTTCTGATAAAAGCTTAACAAAATAAAGTAACATGTCTAGATTTGTTAAGAAATTTCAAGAAATTGTATTGTACTTGAATAAAAATGTCATTTGAATTCAATGAATTTAACTGTGATTATGTCTCTTTTACTCACTGTTTGTTTAATAGATTGTGGTTGTGATCCAACTGGAACTACGGAGGAGATTTGTAATCATAACTTTGGACAGTGTCTGTGTAAGCAGAACTTCTTTGGTGCTCTCTGTGATCAGTGTAGTCCTGGTTACTATGGATACCCACAATGTACAGGTAACTATGACTAACTAAGGAGATGATATGCAGCACAATGTTATTAGGCAATCCTTCCGTAATAATAGGAGAATATATTGAATTTTGTAAGCAGCTGAACCGAAAAGCTACTTATCGTAATAGCCTGATAGCCCCGTAACAGAAATAATTGTGATTGTTCAAATATATTTTGATGTAAAAACAAGCCAACAACTTCTGATTCAAATATGCCTCTTTATTTAAACTGTTTTAAATACAATTAATATTAGTATCTATTGGCTTTGAAACTTCTGAATATGCTGTTGGAGGATGTTGATGTGACTCCACCTTGTTGATTTTTGTTGCAGAATGCCAGTGCTCCACTCCAGGTTCTCAGGATAACAACTGCCAACAGAATGGACAGTGTGTTTGTCAACACAATTTTGGTGGTGTCACGTGTGATCGTTGTGCCCCAGGCTTCTACAGATATCCAGACTGCTTATGTAAGTTTATGATGCATGGTAAACAAACTATGTGTATACATATTATTGTGTGATGAAGTAACCTGTGTGCCAGAGTATAAATAGGTGTAAAAATATGCCATGTTGAAGTGCTTCAATTCTCCATCTTGACCCAAATTCACAAAATTTGGATGCCTTTTGTGTGTGAATTTATATGGAAAAAACAATAACCCTGGAGTGTGATCACAATGTTCTATGTAGGGCATTACAACAAATAAACGCTGCGGTAATTTATTTTATTTCTAGAGCTGCTAGCTTTTGCGGTTCAGTGAAATCAAGACAGTTTGTGGGAAATAATTTTTGCGATTTCATAACTCATCGTTTTTCATTGATGTACATGTTCAATAACCCCTACAAGTTGACTTTTCATGTATAAAAAATCTGCGAAAAGCTCTCGCAATACACATCTTTATTACAGCATTTAAGATACTCTTTAAGTTTTTGCATTTCAGAAATGTAGTATTATCATGTTTAGCAAAGATTTCTAGTTTAATTTTAAGGTGAAATTATCAATCTTTGTTAAAGTTCTTTGTTTGTTATTATGCATTGTTTGAGATACCTTTTTGTTTACAGCGTGCGACTGTGATTCATATGGTGCCGTTGGTGTCACTTGTGATCAACTCAGTGGACAATGTTTATGCCGAGCAAACTTCCAGGGACTCACCTGCAGTAGGTGCGCTGAGAATTTCTACAACTATCCTAGGTGTGAAGGTAAGGTTGCTTCTCTTGACATTATGTATTTTTGTATGACACGATGCCTTGGGCCCTTGTTATTGACAGTTTAAGTATGCAAATCATCAAAGTGTTTTTAATAAATTTGGAGGTATATTTCGAAGGTGGAAAATGAAGAGGCGTTCACAGTTGATGCAATATTATTTCAAATAACAAAAGCTATTTGCAAGAATCAAGACTAGAGTAGTAGTTAACTGCATTTACAAATGGCTTCATTCTCAAAAATGGAGTTGCACATGTATTGTAGTTTTTTGTTTTTTTTTGACAAATTTTAGACATGTTTTGATATACTAAAAAAAATTTCGCAAGTTTATTTCGTCTTTAAATCGTGCATAACAGTTTATGTATTATCATTTGTGATCATCAAGTTTTTTCCATTTTCTTCCAGAGTGCAACTGTAACCCTGCAGGTGCCAAGGACATACCAGGATTCCCTGTGGGGGGATGTGGTACCCATTCTGATGGTACGCTCTGTATGTGTAAAGATCGTGTGGAAGGCCGTATCTGCGATGTCTGCAAGCCTGGTTACTGGAACTTAAACATAAACAACTTGGAAGGATGTGAAGGTTAATGTCTTGAACTCTTTGTCAGCAAATTTCTGGATTGAATAATTGAATTGCACATAACAGGACTATAACGTTATGTCTACAACCATTAACATCTATTTGTAAAATGAACATGATTAGTTATCATACATCATATCAACTCAGATAATTGGGACCAGAATAGTAAAGCGGATCATGAACTTCTAATTACCTCAGTATGCCAGATAGGTGTTGGCCACTTATCAAGTTACATTTAACACAAGAGAAATGCAAATCTGAGCTATAAAGTGGGGCTCCCTGTCATATTCACAGTGTACATATCTTTGTAAAATCTATAACTGAGTGGGAACACCATGACAAAGCTTGGAACATTGGCAACCCTGGAGTGATTCTGTCACAGTTAGGATGTACTATATTCCACATTCTAAAAAATGTTTCTTTTTCTGTTTAATTTTTTTGGAAGCTCATCATTCAGAGGTGTAAATACATCAAATATGTAACAAAGTGAATTAAAGATCATCCTACAGTAAAGTTGAGGATTTTTTCATAGGCTACTAGTGTCGATCAGTTATGTTGCAAGGGTCCTTTCTTGTCTGTAAAATTAGTGGTTCTTCCCATAGGATGAAGCTAATCTAGTAAAGCCCCAAGTTACCGCATGCATTTTGTATCACATAGGATATCTTTAAAATCTTCCTAGTTTGAAATTCTGATCGATAAGTGTACATCTGGCAAGTTTAATTTAAAATTTAGAATAACGAAAGCTCTATTTCCAAATTGAAAAGATAGTAGAGATATTTACAACTAGGTATTTATTGCAGATTGCAGCTGTGAACTTGCTGGTGTTTTGGCTGGAGACCAGATTTGTAATCCAGGTTCAGGCCAATGTGAATGCAAGCCTAAAACAACTGGACGCCAGTGTTCCGAATGTGTTGACGGCACATATGCACTTAATGAAAGGAATCTTTTTGGATGTGAAGGTAAAAGTTTCTTTAATATAATAGATATACCGTTTTCTGTAACTATCTAGTGGTAAAAATCCTGTCTGTATCGATTCTGTTTTTCCCTATTCTCATAAAGATCTTTCCAACAGATTTGGTTTCTATCAAATTGCACCTTTATGTAATGAATTCAAAATTATTATGCAAATGGTAGAAAGCTGCTTACTATAGTGTGTAAGTGAGAACATGATCACTGTTTGAAGTGTTTTATAATTTTGTTACTGTGAATTAATTTATATGTTTTAGCTTGTGACTGTAATGCTGGAGGTTCTTTGGATGGTACTTGTGATAAGGCTAATGGTCAGTGCACCTGCAGACCACGTGTTAATGGAAAGAAATGTGACAGGTATTCTATAGTAATTACGCATTTTAATTGGCATTAATATCGATCCCTAGCATAATCTTGGATGTGAGGCACTTAATGATTTTTGTTGCAATAAATGCATATGGGAAATTTGTATTGACTGTTCATTTGAATTAGAAATCAAGCTGTTAAATTTTTTTGTGCTGATACCAAAATAGGGTATGGTAGATACATGCTGTGAGACTTGTACTCAGTTTTTTCTGGAGGCTTGCAGCAGTTCGATATGATCAAATTTGAAAGAAATTATTTTAATTAAAGTAAAATTCTTGACCATCACATAAGTTTTTGTTTTCTCTAGACCAATTTTGGACCATTTCTTCCCCACTCTGTATCAACATCAGTATGAATTAGAAGATGGTCGTACTCCACAGAACACACCTGCTCGTTATGGATTTGACGAGTCGTATTTCCCTGGATTTTCATGGAAAGGTTTTGCTGTCTTCTCAAGGATTCAGGTTTGTAACTGTTAATATCTTCTATCAATGCAAAATGTCTAATTTATGTCCCTTTGGGGTCATATGCTATGAACTATGACTGAAAACTAATAACCGCTAGGAAAAGCTTTCAGTTAAAAGGGAAAATAGTGAAAATTACACGAGTTACTTGAAGAGAGGAGGAACAAAATTTAAGGCAATGGTAGCTTTTAATGAAATAGTCCTTACTACTTTTCCAGCCTGAGATTATTGTTGATGTGGACATCGCTACTCCAAGCCTTTACCGTCTCATCTACCGTTACGTCAACCGAAATCCTGCTACTGTCACTGCTGATGTTGTTGTAAGACCAGTTGCCTCAAATGGCGTCCAGCAGTCTAGCTCAGTCTTATTCAAGTCTACCCTAGACCCAAAATTTGCAACTGTCTCAGGAGGCAGCGCTACTTCCACCTTTGTGCTTGATCCTGGTCAATGGATGATTTCACTGCGTACTGAAGAAAATGTTTATGTTGTAAGTTGAAAGTGTATTTTAGTTTTAAAAGATTCTTTAGTGCATATGCAATGTTTTAGTTCATTTTTATCTGGGAAAGGAATCTGCATGTAGAAATAATCTGTTAACCTTTTGATAGCCAAAATTATTTTTTCAGCGCAGTACAACGAAAGTTGGCATAGACATAGAATTTCACATTGTAAGCAATTTTTGTTATTGCGGTAACCCCAAATTATTCAAAATGGCCGCTTAATCCAAGATT
>JAOXYB010061312.1:0-10659 GCA_028565635.1 Phoronis ovalis
ATTCTTTTCTGATGTAAAAAAACAATAATGTTAAAAAAATATCCTACACATTGGATGGGCATTAGACATGACAAATGCCTTGTTTTAATCTCCAATTAACTTTTGTGTTTTGGTCCATTTGTAACTGAAACTGTGGGATGTAATGTGCATTAGACATGATAAATGTCTTGCTTTTTTTTGTCAATTTCAGTTTTTCAAATCCTCTTCAAAACAGCTACAATTGTGGAGTCAATGATGCACTGTGGTCTTTCAAACTGTTTAGTTTATTGGATAGCTCCAATCCCATTGAGAGAAAAAACATTTTACTGAAAGTAAGTGTACAAAATGTAACTTTCTTGAAATATTTTGTAATAAGGAAATTTCTCAGAGGATTGTAATAGGCTGTAATATGCAATGAAAAGAAATCTTGATCATACTCATTTTAAATAAAACTTCTCGTTTCTGAACCAATTACCATTATCACTTGCCTAAAAGCGAAATCCCCCCTTACCAATAGCTAATAAGACTCTTATGACTCTTCCTTATTACCCTCCACCTATAAGTTGAATATAGCCTCCAACCTTTTTGTCAGCTACATGCAGTGGCTTTCTGGCAATTGGAACCCTATAGTGTAACATAACATCAACAATACACTGTGACTGGAAGTTTTAAGCACCAAGATTTAACCAGTGTAACTTTAAGGACTATTTTTTTGAAGGACAGATTTTTTATCACAAAATATTGTTCTGATGAAAAGCAATATTTGCTGACGATTTCTTTCTAGTAGTAACTTCAGAAAAAAATTTAACTTCAAAGATGCTTCAATGTGTTGGCAATTATGATGACGATAAAAAGGCATACTTGTGGACAGATGTGCATCCCACAAATGTTTCCTTATTTCATGAATTATCAGACCCTGAAGAGGCATGCACATAGGGAGTTCACACTTACAAACAAGAGGTCCAGGAACACAATTGTTCATAAGGGTGAATTCCCTGTATGCATGTTTGGTCACGATATGATGATTCATGAAATAAGAAACATTTGTGGAACATGTATATATCCCCAACTATAAGCAAAGTAATTTAATGGATGCAGTGATATACTGTCTAATGTTTGGCAGGTGCAGTCTGCTCACACTGATCTTTAATGGCAACATTTTATGCTGATTTAAAAATATATTAACGGATACGGCTGTTTTTCGTGAATATTTTTTAAATTTCAAAAAATATTAGCAGCATCAAACAATGCAGTTGAAGAAATTGTTGAGTTCTATTATTTTATATATTGAATTTACGACAATGTTATGAGTTAAATTCCTTTCTGTAAAATTTGTCATTTTTACATCATGGGAGCTTTTCTGGTTTGAAGATTGACTACAGTATTTAAAGAGGAGACAAAAATGTGAATTGCTACAATTAACATGATGATTGATTCACTCCAAATATATATAAAGAAATGTGTAATCATTTGTTAAAGTGTAGTGCGTTATGCTACGCAAAAAGATTAACTTGTGGATCTCCGATTTTTACAACTGATGCTAGGCCGTTTTATATATGCGTTGTGTGAAAGTGATGCATGAAAAGAAAATGATGTATTCGACGCCATGAAAAGAAAACGCATAATTTTTCCATCCATGTTGCTAGATTTCTTTACCAATTATCACTAAAATTAGTTTTTGATTGCCCTTAAGAATTTCAGTTAATTAATAGAAAGCGAAATATCAAAATAATTGTAATTTTTTTGTATTATTATTAAACTTATTGGTCGCATGTATGTCACCTATTTAATTTTATGGTGCTATTATTATTCCCCATCCGATGTAAAATGGTAATGTGTAGAATATTGAATACAGGTGTTTCTCTTCTTTTAATATTTTAATTTATAGATTTAAGTTGAGTGCAAAATTTAAATACGTTTGTTAAAAGAACTATTTTTAAAATTTAATTTTCTGAATTTAGATGCATATATGCTACATAATAGTAGAATGTATATTTTGAAATTCTTTTGTATCTTTTCTAGGTTTTGCTTCAAATAATTTCTGTATGTTATGTACTACATTTTTTATTTCATAATTAACAATTTTTGCTGCATACCATAAAATCTAGCCTATAGTATATTACACTACCTTGTCACCTTGAAATTCGCATGATATTTTTAAAATTTTAGTGGAAAAAATGATAAATTATTTTTTATCAGTGTGAGTGATATAACACCTAACAGGATTTCAAATTTCAAAATGTACCTGTTTGTTAAAAATAGCATACAAATTTCAGGGTGACCCGGGAGAGTAAGCTATACTATAGTATACATAGTGGCGACTAACTTGAATTTTTCCAAATAGAAAATTTGATATTTCAAAAATGTCATGCAAGATTAAAAATTTCATGGCTCCATTTCATTTGTCAAAAACTTACTAAATTCTCCAAAAATACTAAATTTCAGAATATAGCCATTACCATTGAAGTATAGCCAATATTAATTTTTTCAAGACTTAAACTTACAAAAATACTGTAGTTTACAAAAAAATTCAAGCACTCATAAATAATCATATATAATGTCGTAATATGCCTATTTAGATTTGAATTGGCTTTAGTTGTATCAAGCTTGGAAAGTATTCTTTGAAAATTTGTGCAATTTTAAACTTAGGGCATTTACTTCCAGTCACCCTGTATATCCAACTCTCAAGTAAGAAATGCCACCAAAAAAAGTATTGAGACAAAAATTTTTTAACAGCTGTCTTCTTCATTTGATTGTAGTTCAAGATGTCATTTGCAACATTCATAATAATATCATGCCAAATTTCAGTTAAAATAATTTATCAGCATCAGTTTTGAAATTTTGAAACAGTCGTATATGTAAAAAAAATGGTTTTTCGTAATTATAAATGTCCACAAAAAAGATTTTTAAAAATTTGTATGAAGAATTTGTTCATCTCAAGCTGTCCTCTTGTGAGTAGATTAGATGCTGATTTCTACATTGATATGTTTTGGAAACACTTCAAGGCAGCAAACCATTCCTGTCATAATTTTCTATGTACATGTTTCTGAAAATAATTTTGTCAGTAGTAAAATTATATTTATATACAGTATGGCACACAGTCACATTGGCAGTTTTAAAGTTGCTCAAGTAATTTTAAAATGTTCAAGTAATTTATTGTTATACTGTAGTATACAGTATAATTTTATCTATGTTTAAGGCTAAGCTAGACCCTCGTTACTGTTTAAAGAAAAATTGCATTTTTTTCACACAAAATAATTTTTTTCTGAAACTTTAACATTCATGCTATGTTATGGTGACATTTTTAGACTTATGTGTGCAATGCATAAAATTTAATTAATGTTTTATGACACCTCATAAAAATCATAAGGTACATCCTACAGCAAAATCCTGGGGATTTAAGTTGGAGCTAACTACGTTTTTAAGAAGTAAATGATATTTCCATTATTTGTTATGACCGAATTGTAAATACCGTGAATAATCTCTGAATTATTAATTAATGTTTAAAAAAGGTAATTTTTTTATTTGCTAAAAAAACCAAATTGATTATATAACCAAAATCCCTGGGGCTCTTTAAAAATGGTCAAAATCAAATTATGGGAATATCGATTACTTCCTAAAAATGTAGTTAGCCCGAATTTTGATCTACTGAGTTTTCCCGTAGGATGTACCTAATGATTTTTGAGGGTGTAATTAAATTTCATACATTTTACACAATATTTTGAAAATACCATTATGACATAGCTTGAATGTTAAAGTTTTAGAAAATATCTATTTTCAGTGAAAAAAATGTATTGCGGATTTTTCCCGAATTTTTATTTAAACAGTGACGAGGGTCCAGCTTAGCCTTAACCAGAACTATTGGTCTCAGATGAAAGTAATGAATAAACATCCTACATCACATAATTTAAGTGGCTGCATATTGAAAAGTGCTACATTAAGCTGTTTATAAAAATTGACATCTTTTTCATAAAACACCGTACATTGTGCTGTTAATGACAAGCTATCTTTCATAGGCACGTTTTTTCCATCGATGGTTTCATCACATGCAGCAGATAAGGAGAGAAAAGGACAGAAGACAAAGACGAGAAAGCAGGTACTCAAAAGATATGGTACCATGCATGGTATTGTCTGATAATATGCTAACACCTATATATTGTTGCTGATGAAAAATTGTCTACCCTATTGCTTTGGCTATATCTTCAAATCGGTGCCAGTTATTTCTTTTAAACTTTTGAGGTGTTATGAGCAACATGGCATAGGTATTTTCACTGCCATGTCAATCACTTTTATTTACTTTTTAAAGAAATCTGATAAATTGGAATATTTTTGCAGTAACTCTTATTATAGTAATTAAACAGGACATTATTACATAAATTTTGACAACAGGCTAATAATTTTAAGAAAAAATAAGTCATGTTCTGTCACTTAACAATGATGTCTGTTGATTCTGTAGGAATGTCAACAGGGTCAGGGTCCCAAATGGGTGGGTGGGTGTTGGTGTGGTGTGGGTGGGGTGAGGTGGTGTGTATATGTGTATAGTGTAAATAGTTATATACTTTAAAATAGTTTGTGCTATTTATTTGTAACAAAATCAAAGCAAAAGGACTTACTGCTTTTACTGAACGAAAACACTGTCACATGATCATATTAACGTTTGGGCAAAAAACGATAAACAAACGAGGTAACTAAAATGACTTGTTTTGTGATAGATATTTTCCTTGTAATGTTTTTGGTAAGGTAATATTCTAAATGTCAGTTTGGTGGCAGAATTAGCATATGAGCACCGTTTTTCTTGGTATCACATTTCGAACCCGACCAAGGACATTTACACATTAAGGTGTTTACCGTTTATTTTATAATAACATGGTGACAGATCGGACTAAAAATTAATGTATATTATCTTCAGATGAGGATTTTTAAAAAATGTTTCCCTCAGTAATTCACGTTGCCTCTATTTTGATAAGGTTAACTTTCTCATTTGCTACAAAGGACAAAAAATCGTATGGGCAATACTGTGCCCTCTATCTTATGTAAACATTAGCTGGTTCTTGGTGGTGCATTATCAGTATTTTAAACATTAACATAGTAAGACCACAGTGAAGAATTGGCGCAATAGAGTAGCTCCTTTTAAATTTCTTATTTGCAGGGCAAAAACATTTTGCAAGCACTTAGTTTTATCCAAGTACTTCTACTTCTGGAAGAACAAGTTTGACATTGCTCAAAAGCTGATTTTAACCAAAGGTGTATACAGAAAGCACCTGCTTCTTAAAGGTTTTCGTGGGTTGAAATGGGCTGCTGGGCAAACAAGGAATTCAGTGAAAATTGTGCAGAGACGATGTCAGCACAATATAAGGAAAACTGCATTTTGCATTGTAAGTGGTGCATTTTATAATATAGAAGCATTTTGCCCAGCCACTATGTGGCTGGGCATATAGTCGTAGCGAAGGCACCGTCGTCGTCATATGTAACACTTTGTCTCGGGATTACAGCTTCAGTTTTTACCCAATCAGCTTCATATTCGGTACAGGGAACACACAGGTCAAAGTGCAGGTTACATATAGTTTTGACCTTGATTACTTCTAATATGGCCATATTTGTTACCAAAAGGGCACTTAACGTTACATCTATAGCCACAAAGACGAAGCGCTACCTGGACGATTTAAAGGTGGTTCTAGGAAGGTCATAGGTTGGTGGGCGTAGTAGGCTACGTGACATTTTAAAATGACCGTTACAAGTAGGTCAAATGCCGGAACGAATCTTTGACATTTTTTGCCCGTGTGTAACACTTTCTTTGTCTCACAATAACTATGTCTGTTTTTATCCGATCAGTCCCATTTTCGGTACAGAGTAAATAACGGTCAAAGGCTATTTTTAATATTGACCCACATTATTTCCAACATGGCTGACTGGTGGCCATGTTGGTTCTCGAGATTGTGCATCGTAATGATAGCTTTAGTTTTTATCCGATCAGCTTCATGTTCAGTATAGAGTAAGTACTTGTCACAGTACAGCCTTTGTATAATTTTGACCTGGATTACTTCCAATATGGCAAACTGGCAGGCATATTTGTTCCCGAGAGGGCACGTCATGTTGCGTCTATAGCCGCAAAGACAAAGAACTACCTGGACGATTCAAAGGTTGTTCTAAGAAGGCCATAGGGTGGTGGGAGTAACTGGCTAGGTGACATTTTAAAATAACCTTGACATGTATGTCAGATGCCGATACGAATCTTCGACACTTTTACTGTAACAGTTTCTTTGTCTGGCAAAAACTGCATCAGTTTTTATTCAATCTGCCTCATATTCAGTACAGGGTAAATTTGACCCATATCACTTCCCAAGATGAACGACTGGCAGCCATGTTCGTCGTAATAACAGCTTTAGTTTTTATCCGATCAGCTTCATGTTCGGTACAGTGTAAATTACAGGTTAGATAAAATATTGATCATGACACTGATGGCAATATTTATTCCCGAAAGGGCAAGTTAGGTTGCATCTGTAGGCGCAATGACGAAGCTCTGCTTGGATGATTCAAAGGTGGTTCTAAGAATTTGGCAATCAGTTGGTGGGTGTAATAGGCTAGGTGAATTTTAAAATGACCTTGACAAGTAGGCCAAATGCCAGTACGAATCTTTGACATTTTTGCTGTGGATAACACTTTCTTTGTCTCCCAACAATTACTTTTTATTCAATCAGCTTCATATTCATTAGAGGGTAAAATTGATTATAATTTGACCTGGATCACATCCCAAGATGGCCGATTGCCGGCCTTGTTGGTTCTTGAGATTGTATGTCATAATAACTGCTTTAGTTTTAATCAGATAGCTTCATATTTGGTGTATACTAGGTACAGGACACAGTACAGGCTGTGTAATTTTGACCCAGATTACTTCCAATATGGTGGCCATATTTGTTTGTGAGAGGGCATGTCACATTGCGTCTATAGCCGCAAAGACGATGCACTGCTTGGACAATTCAAAGGTGGTTCTAAGAAGGCCACAGGGTGGTGGCCTAAATGGGTCACTTTTTCACAAATTAATCCCTAAAAATGTTGGATATTTTGAGTTTGGGCTGCACATTCCCATCTAAAAGTGTGGTCAGTACTCCCCCAGGGGGTAATGCATCGGACAGCACATACAGTTATTTTGAATAAGGGTACGGTACCCCACCAAAACAATGTCCTAAGCTAGGGAGCACAACATCTTTATACTATAATTGTAATTAATTTTTGTAATTTTTAACTTAAAAGGCTATAAAAAATACAATTTTTTGAAGTTTTTAAAACTATAATGCATTTTCGCTTACTTTGCAGTGGAATCAAAAAATCAAAGAACAGAGAAATTATTTGCTATACACTGCATTCAAACAGTGGCATCATTTTAAGCTACAATCTGAAAAGTAAGTACAAACAACAATAAGAGTTGAATGTTATTTCATATACAGTATGACACAAAAATTGTGTGGGCATTTTCATAGTTACACAAACATGAGAACAAATAATTCTAACTTATGCCATTACTGAAACTTTTTCATTCAAGAATGATAATATAAAGCTGGTAATTACTTTGTTGGAATTTGTATATTTTACAGCATTTTGTCCAATGAAAATGAATCAATTTCAATATTTACCTGGATTTTTCAGATTTCAATATATAAAGTAAATCATCGATGCAAAACAAATATTTTTAGTTTTGAAGTAGTATTCAGCTTACAACAAAGTAAGGCATATATTCGCAAATTTAGAATTAGATACAGATGTTGGCAGATTTTTTATGATCCAATATGGCACTATTTTTCAGAAGAGAAGGGGTTACATTTTACCACATTTCTTGGGAACAGCTTATACATTTGAAAGAACAAACTCTGTAAATAACAAATATTATTATAATTCGCCTCAGAAATTATTGTGATTTTGACATATTTTATGTTTTAATGTCTACTTCTAGACATTATTTATTATGTTGAAATATGTTCCCTGCAAATGACCATGTGTTTACTACATTTGGTGCATAACTGTAGTAAATAGTCTTTATCATTCAATGAAATGTTATTAATTAACATATGCTCAAAATTCAGGGCATCCTGACAAAAGCATCTAAATTTCTTAATTTGTGTATATGTAATTGGTCCAAAGTTTTAGGACACTACATTTTATTGATTATTTAATTTTTTTAAACTTGTGAAGTGCAATTTTAATATTACACCAATTCAAAAATGCTCACGTAATTCCATGTCATAATGTAAAGACTCTTTGGGTAAATTCACACTAGTTTGTGTGTTGTTTATATAAAAAAAAAAGATTTAAACCAAAGTTTGTGTGTGGGGGGGGCGCGTGTGGTTTAGGGAACTCAATATTCAAGTAAAATTGTAACATGATCTATGAAACACATAAATATTATAGCAGAATATTTAATTGACTATTTGCATGAATATACTGATGTCACATTTTCTGACAGAAAACAGACGCTGAATTTACTAGCTAGCAGACAGTTTTTGTCAAAGTTTATAAAGCTGTGGAAGACTAGTTTCAAAGAGAAACAGAAAACAAATGTAGCAAGCTTACATTATAAGTAAGTCATGTTGTTAAAGCTGTAAAATAAATTTTACAGAAAAATTGTAAACTGTATAATTATATTGAATTTGTTTAACATTAGTTTTCAAAAAAAAGAACTGTATCTCCCATGACTTAATAATAATATAGTTGTAAAGAAAATTTTGTTTGATTGAATAACTTTAAAATTAACTGAACAAGCCAACATTGTGTTGTGTTACCACATAGTGTAGTGACAGGTGCTTTTGTTTCCTGTTGTAGAATTGACATGTTGACCAAATGTTGGCATGGTTGGAGATCGTATACTGCAGCTAGCCTAGTAAAACATCAGAAGAACCAAATTGCTGTGTGAGTACTGTAACTGCCACTGAATGATGTACACAGAAGTAATTTTGGATTAGTGATTAATACTGTCTCTAATGATTGTTAATCAGTTTTTTTTAATGCCAAGCGCATCGGCATATAGTCGTAGGCTATGCGTCGTCGTTGTCAGCGTTGTTGTTGTCCGTAACACTTTCTTTTTCCTATTTGTTACAGGATAAATACAGGTCAGCATGCAGGTAAATTGTAATTTTGACCCAGATCAATTCAAAAATGGCCAACCTATGTTATCACTTTATCACGTGGGCCATTGCAAGTCGATCCTTAAAATGTCAGAAATGTCAATTATAGAAGTAATCCTTGCCTTTAGTAAAGGGTTATCTAGTTTAATTCTGTTTCACATTCAGAAGATTGGTAACTCAAATCTGGCAATTGATTGGTGATCCATTTACTTATGAGTCATTTCTATTTTGAGTTATTTTGGTGATTCTATGCTTGGTTGTGTTACTTACTAGTAACAGCTAGGTTTGGCCCAAGTCTATCTGTAGAAGTCATAGACCATCAGGCATGGATAATTTTTGTGCCATTTTTGATTGGATATTATATGTCACTGCCAGAACCAAAACATGTAACTTTTCAAGTCAGTTTAGTTTTTCCTTCTTTGAATTTTGAGCTAGCTGAATCTTCAAGTTGGGTAGGGGGTAAGGTAAGGCACATGTAGGTGGGCCTTTAGATGTCACCGAAAGGTCATTAAGGTTGATAACAGTAATCCTTGCTTTTGGCAAAGGGCTGTCTGGTTTATGTGAGATATTTTACATAAAAGTCACATTCGTACTACATCTCTTGAAAAGCTGACATAATGAGGCTTTAACTGTGAATTGATACCAAACAGTCTATCACTGTTTGACTGTTCATTACCATTTGACATATATATTTCACATTTAGCAGATACATGAGGTAGAAATGAGAATGAAGATGGTAGAATCATTTTTGGATCAGAGCTATATTTGTTGTCTGACTAAGCTCTTTTGTTATAAGTAATAACATGTCTTTTTGTTCTTGACCTTGATCTTCAACATCTAATTAAGTATGAGTTGTACATTATGATCTGTCTTGAAAACCATGTCAGTTAAAGACATCATTCCAACTCAGAAATATTTATGATTACTTCATGTCAGTGATCACATGCCCTTTGATCTTAACCTTTACCTTCAAACTAGATTTGCTGCATATCGAAAACTGCTGGCTGTATGTAAGTTCTTTAAAGTGTGATATACTGATGGTTAACTCAAGTTGTCATCTAGGTCAAAAGGTCAAGCATTCCTATAATTCTGTAGTAAGAAGACTTTCTTTTGTATTGGTTATATAGAGACCATGGAACTACAGAACATTGAAGTTGCAAAAATCATGATTTTACTAAAGAGGTAGGAGAGATTGTGCCAGTAAACTTATTTTTATGTCATTATAATTAAATAAGGTGATTATGTAAACATATGTAAATAATTTGTTTCCGTAGGCTTCATTATAAGGATATCAGCAGGAGGCAAGTTCTAGCACATATGAAAGAACTCTACATCAAGTTTCAACATGCTAAGATATACCACAGGTATAACAAATTAAATAAACTTTATTTAAGTTTTGCCTTTTTATGCCCATCACTATGTAATAGTGACCCATCACTATGTAATAGTGAATGGGCATATAGTCGTAGGGTATGCGGCGGCAGCGGCGTATGTAACCTTTTCTTTGTCTCGCTATAATGGCTTCAGCTTTCGTCAGATCATCTTCGTATTTGGTACAGGGTAA